>BSBK01007837.1:107500-265000 GCA_027943335.1 Chamaecyparis obtusa | reverse complement strand
TGTATCACTTGTGAGATACTGCTTTTGATTGTGGTGATATATGATTTGGAGTGCTCATCTTATGCTTTATGTTGTTTGATGTTTTGTGTGTGTTCTGGCTAGTGTTGTGATGCATTTCTCCTTGGTGGTATGATTACGTTGAATTCATATAGATACTTGCTTCTCCTTGTTCTGGTTGTGAAAACTATTTTCTAACTGAATTATATATTTGACTCTTTGGATTGTTATTGTGGTTCTGAAATCGAGATATGAATATAATTGCTGAATGGATTAATGGTTAGTATGGTTAATTGTAAGGAATGAATCATTTTCATGTTACATGGATTTGATGAGATGTCATGGTACTAACAATGTTGTGATTCAAGATATTGATGTGTTCAGTTTTGGAAAGGTATAATATTGATGACCCATGTTTATGATGGTTATATGGATATGGTTAGACTCGTTACTTATGTTATCTTTATGTTTATGTCGATGATAATCATGTTTTCGATGATGATTATATAAATGTATATGATATATGATGGTTATTTACTTGATTATGATTCATTGATGTACTCAGCCATAGTTGAAAATATCGTTATCAGCAACTTATCGCCAAGGGCCAAAATAAACAGCAAAAAATCAGAGATTAATCGGCAACTTATTGGCAAAAAAATTGACAACTTAAAAAATTGCTTAATTTAAATTGGAAATGCATCTTTTTTTGCAAAATTCAATGAGGAGATGCATCTAATGAGTCAGTAAATGAGTAAACAAAACAAACAAGCTGAGTCTAGATATATTTAAATGCAAATAGGGTACAAAATGACATCCTCATGTCTAATGGCTGGTAGCCATAGCTTGATAGTTTGAACTCTGAAGCACTAAAAATAGCAAATTGTCTTTGTAAAACTATAAGTAAATACAAGTACAACATCAAAATAGTCTACATCTTCCTCTTCTCCTTCCCAATAGCTCTAGTAAAAACTACTGGAGGGGTAGGGGGTCTAGCCCTAGAAGTTTGTTGTGGCTGTGCCTCCTTTTGCACAACTGGTTGTGACTCGACTTATATTATTAAACACAACAATAGGCATTTTATACTGACTACGTCATCCCCCCCCCCCAAAAAAAAAGAAGAAAAAGTCGTCTTCCACACGACAAGTATACATCAAGTAATATCCAAGAAGACTAATGACAAGAGTGTAGATAATGACTTGTATTGCACAAACTCAAAGTTGTATTGTACTCCAAAAATAAAATGGGGGTCTTGGTGCAATGCCCCTAGTAGGGTCAAGGGGCAGCGACCCTTGCGGGGGTCTGGAGGCAGTGCCCCCAGCGAGGTCAAGGGGCAGCGTCCCTTGTGGGGGTCTGGGGACAGTGCTAAGAGCAAATTAGCACCTTGCGAACCACAAAGAACTCCATGGTACACACCATTTTCTTGATTTTTCTAAGATGCAAAAAACAATACCGATTAAGCCCGAAGTATTGGAACTCAAAACCTTGGAAGCTTTTTTATTTGCCCAAACAACAACATACAAATCACAAAATGAATAACGGCCTTTTGTTTTTCTATTAGTCCCTATTAGGCGACGACGATCGATAAATAAAAGGCTTATCACTGATTTATTGGCGATAAGTTGCAAACTTATCGGTAATAAAAATCGACGCTAAAATGTAGCAATTTATCGTACACATATTTTATCGCGATAAAATCACTTAGTGCATCTATGTACTAAATCATATATCTTCACATGCTTTGATTATAGCTTTGCTCATGTTACTATTTGATGCGTCTGTATGATGAGGGACAAAGTCGTAGTTACTCACTTGTGAGGTTCACACGATGTCTCGATCCAATTCATTGCTTGTTATTATGATATATATATATATATATATATATATATATATATATATATATAGCATTAAGGCCCAAACCTAAACTGAACCTAAGCCATTGTCTTACATAAGGACAATTATTTCATTATCCTACCCTATGGGATCTGTCAAGGCAATAGGTATCCATTCACCCTGGTTTGAGTATGTGGTTTTGGCTTGATAATTTTGTCAGTTATATCTTACCTAACACACACACACTAGTACATACTAATGCGTTTATATATTAATATTAATTATAACTTAAGTACTATTATGTGTATTAAAGTTTTATGGTGGTAATAATTTTATGGTAATAAATATATATTATCAGAATTATTTATATAAAATAGTTAATATTAATAGGGAGATTATTAATAAGGATAATTATATCCTTATATATAAATAAATGTTTATAATATCAAAATAATATTAAGAAAGATTTATTGAATAATATTTAAAAAATATTTTGGATAATGATAATTTTATATTTACTGATGTTTTAATCATCAAATATTAATGGTTATTATTAATTATAGATATTTTAATTATTAAATATCAATGGGTTTATTATTATTTAAAGATATTTTTTATGAGAGCATAAAATATATTATTAAAATACATGTCATTAAGATAATATTAAGAGGATTTATTACGTCTTGTTTTAATTTTATTATTAGAGGATATTGTTATGTTTCTAATTTAAATTAATTGATGAATTTTAAAATTATTTATTATTGAGAATTTAATTTTTGAATTTGTATGTTTTATTGTCTTTTTTATTTTTAGAGATTTTTTAGGATTATTTGGGAAATGATTAATTGTATCTTTTAATTCAATTTAATTTATTGTTTTGATGGATTTTAATCTAAGTTACCGATTCGGATTTGGTTTCAGGGTCCGGTTCGTGGATTTGTGATTTTTTTTTTCCAATTTTGGATTCGTGTGTTTATATATATAAATATATATATATGCATTATAAATCCAAAAAATATAAGAGAAATATACATAATTCTAAAACTAAATCATTTCATACTATGAATCTATGATGCTTGATCATTGATCAATGCCAAATGTCAAAGATAAACATTAAAAATTCAAATAGCATACGTGATCATTGATCTATGATTCTATGTTGACGATTCTAAAGAAAATCAGCACATTGAATTATTGAATTACAAAATGACAATTCAAAATATTGTTCATTAAAGTTTGAGACTGTTAAGATTTTCAGATTAATGCAAGGAAAGGAACAATCTATAGATGGCCTTTAAAATTGAAACAATTAACATAGAGCAAGATGGAAGGAAGGTGCCCGATTTTCTCTCCAACTTGTTTGAAATCCAATGTAGATCTGTCTTTAATGGGATGACTGGATGCTGCTACAACAGGTCTGAATTCCAGCCCTAGGTTGCACTCCAATCTGCACTGTGATTCTCCTAAATCACTGCTCCAGAACAGAATTAGAACCAAGACAAATTCACTCCAATAGGAGGAAGAATATTTCACATGAGTCTGATTTTAGGAGCAGAGATACATGTTATGTTTTTGATGATCTCTCTCCCAAAATCGAATCACCATATATATGTGTATGTAATTAATTTCATCACCGTCCAAGAAGGCCGACTTGCCCTTGTTAGGGGCCCTTTAATTAATAAACATAATATATATTTAATTGCTTGTATTTTATAATAATACCATTATTATTATAAAATCGCACAAGCTAGGGTATAATTAATAATAATTCATGATTAATTCTTTTGTCCAGTTTGATCTTAGCCGAAAGGATATAATTATTAACACCCTCTTAGTCTTGAGGGTAAGATCAAACTATAGAGCCCATCTATTCTAGGACACACCCTTAACTATCATCCTCGATAGTGAAAGAAAATACATAACCATCTCGGATACCCTATCCTGAGATGTCATAGATTCCATATCTATGAGGGTAGATCCTATCTACCACAAATCCATATGTATATTATAATTTGGCTTCATAACGTTATCCTTCCGATTTGTGGATTGATCAGGTCCACAAGAATATCAAGTCCATGATATTTATGATAACATTATATTACCAAATTCTCAAATATACAGAAACATCGAGTACATGATGTTAACCACGAGTCACCTTGGCTCAATAGATATGAAATCCATGATATCAAGAGCATTGGTGTAATGAATATCAAGTCCATGATATTCACCAAAAGCTCAGAGCAATGGCCTCCAGACATCAAGTCCGTGATGTCCACCATATGCTCAAATATGGATCCCTGATCCAAGAGATATCAAAGAGATATCAAATCCATGATATCCTCGAGCATTGGTCTAACGAATATCAAGTCCATGATATTCACCAAGTGCTCGGAGTAATGGCCTATCGACATCAAGTCCATGATGTCCACCAATTACTTAGATGTGGATCCCTGATCTACGAGATATCAAATCCATGATATCCTCGAGTATCGGTCTAACAAATATCAAGTCCATGATATTCACCAAATACTTGGAGTGATGGTCTCTCGACATCAAGTCTATGATGTCACCAATATTCAAATGTGGATCCCCGATCCAAAAAAAATATCAATCTCTATGATATTCATCAAAAATATAAATGTGAACTACCACAATTCACATGCAAGCGTGAATGAACACATATATAACTTTACCATATAAAAGAAATGTTAGTACAACAAACTCATATTTTCACGAAGCCAAGTTTATTTATGAAATGTTCAAGTTTGCCTCTTGCTAAAGGTTTGGTGAGAATATCTGCAGTTTGTTCATCAGTACATACATATTCCAATTGAATGGCCTTTCTTTCTACCATGTCCCTGACATAGTGATAAGGAATCTCAATATGTTTGGACCTATTATGGAACACAGGGTTGATGGCAAGTTTAATGCAACTTTGATTATCACAATAGATAACAATAGGTTCCATAGGTTGTCCAAATTATCCCACTATGAGTTTCCTTAACCAAACTGCTTCTCTAGCTCTGAGAGAAGTTGCAATATACTCTGCTTTCATTGAACTATGAGCAACGGAGTTTTGTTTCTTGGTAAACCAAGAAATCATAGCTGATCCCAAGCTAAAACAACATTCGGATGTACTCTTCCGGTCTGTAATGCATCCTACCCAATTTGAATTTGTAAAGCCATGAAGATCCAGTTTTACATTTTTGTATAATAGACCATACTCAATGGTCCCACAAAGATATCTCAAAATATGCTCAACTACACTCATATGCAATTGTATAGGTTCTACCATAAACTGACTTAGAACATTTACAGCATAACAGATTTCAGGTCTCGTGTTAACTAGATACATAAGAGATCCAATGATCTGACAGCATAAACTAGCATCTGCTACCTCAGAGCTTGCCATGGCTTCTCTTAACTTGAGAAGGTTGGTTTCCATAGGTGTGGACATTGGTTTACAATCCATCATTCCAAATCTCTTTAAAATATCAACAATATATTTCCCTTGATTCACAATAATCGCAGGAGATTGTTGCCACACTTCTAAATGAAGAAAATAATGAAGAAGGCTAAGATCCTTCATTTCAAATTCCTTTGCAAGGTCTTGCTTGCAATTTGCTATAAGGTATTCTTCTCCTGTGATTAGGAGATCATCTACGTATAGCACTAATATCAATAAGTCTCCATCTGATATCTTGAAATAGAGATTAGGATCTACATCGTTCTTTGAAAATCCCAGATTTTGAAGATAGCAATCAATCCTTTCATACCAAGCTCGAGGAGCTTGTTTGACCCCATATAAAGCTTTCTTAAGCTTGCACACATAAGATTGTTGATCATTTGTCACAAATCCTTTAGGTTTCTCTATGTACACTTCCTCTTCAATTTCTCCATTAAGAAATGCAGTTTTAACATCCATTTGATGGATCTTTCAACTTTTGGAAGCTGCAATTGCAATTACTGCCCTAACTGAGGAATATCGAGCAACGGGAGCAAAGGTCTCCTCATAATCTATTCCTTCCTTTTTAGTGAATCCTCTGGCTATGAATTTGGCTTTATGTTTCTCAATACTACCATCTGCAACATGTTTAATCTTGAATATCCATTTTGATGATACCACAGATTTGTTCTTGGGTCTAGGAACAATATCCCATACATCGTTCTTCATTATGGATCTGTATTCTTCTGACATTGCATCTCTCCAAGCCTGGATTTTTATTGCTTCACAAACAGATTAAGGCTCGGAATCTATAATCTCAGTCATAAATGTAGCATAGTTAGAATATTTCTTAGGTCTTTTACTTTCTCTGAAAGTTCCCGCTGGAGCTGCAAAGTTGCTTGCATCTTCCAACATTTTGGTGGCCCACAATGGTCTCTTCTTGATGATGGAAGTGCTAGGTTCATTTATTGGATCATGTTCAATAACATCATGATACTCCCTCTGGTTCTCAGGAGGGTTGGATTGAATTAATTCATCACATGCTATATCTTTAGAGGTAGAGAATACAAGGTCTTCTTCAAATATGACATCATTGCTTAATTCAATATGTCTTTGCCTTGGAACATATATCCTATATGCCTTGCCAGATTCACTATATCCCACAAATATTCCCTTCTTTCCGGAAGGTTCCAATTTTGTGCTCTTTTCTTTTGGAACATGAAAATACACAGGACAACTAAATATCCTAAGATGACTCACATTAGGTTTGTTTCCACTAAACGCCTCTTCGGGAGTCTTATTGTTCAATGTTGAATGAGGACATCTATTTTGAATGTAAACCACAATGTTGGATGCCTCAGCCCATAGTGAAGTATGCAGATTTTGATCATGTAACATAGCCCTTGCTGCTTCAATTATGATTCTATTCTTCCTTTCAGCGATTCCATTTTGTTGAGGGTTGTAAGGAATAGTGAACTCCCTCTTAATCCCTGATTCTATGCAAAAGGTGCTAAAGGTTTCAGAAATGTATTCTCCACCATTATCCATTCTAAGAATCTTTACCCTTTTGTTTGTAATATTCTCTATTAAAGCTTTGAACTCTTTGAATTTGTTGAGAACATCAATGGATTCCTTGTTCTTAAGAAAATATATCCAAGTCTTTCTCGAAAAGTTATCTACAAAGATGATGTAGAAAAGATATCCACCAATAGATGGTACGGACATGGTTCCACAAAGATCATAATGAACTATTTCCAATATTTCCTTAGTCTTGCTTTCACTACTAGGAAAAGAGGATTTGATATTTTTCCCTAATGCACATCCTTTGCATACTCCTTCATGTCTAGGAGATAAATGAGGGAAGCCTACTACAACTTAATCCATAGAAGATAATGTTTGGAAATTTAGATGCCCTAGCCTTCTATGCCATAAATCACTTGAGTTAATTGATTCAACTATTAAAGCTTGAGATGAAATAGTATCAAGTCTATAAAGACACTCATGTCTGAGTCCTATGGTGTATGCTTGTTTTAATGTTGAATTTTTGGTCTAAGCCAAGACTTTCCCATCCATAAAAGCAATTTTATAACCCTTATCCTCAAGTGCTGATATTAAAACTAGGTTTCTCTTTATGCCCGGAACATATAGGACTCGAGATAGTTGCAAGGATATGCCGGACTTCAATTGAATGTTGCAATTCCCAAAACCCATAATTGGATATGAGGTGTCATCTCCTATGGTAACTTCTTCCTTAATGTTTTCTGAAAATGAATCAAAGTTTTTCTGGAACCCAGTGATATGCCTTGAAGCTCCACTATCAATAACCCAAGAGTGTTTATTTGAGGTTTGGGTAGACAAGGCTGAATATAGGGTTGAATATTCCATGTTTCAAATCTTAAAAGTTTGAGACTGTTTTTCCTAATAATTTGAATATGATCTTTTACTCTACCTAGGCTCTGATACCATGTTAAGATTTTCAGATTAATGCAAGGAAAGGAACAATCTATAGATGGCCTTTAAAATTGAAACAATTAACATAGAGCAAGATGGAAGGAAGGTTGATTTTCTCTCCAACTTGTTCGAAATCCAATGTAGATCTGCCTTTAATGGGATGACTGGGTGCTGCTACAACAGGTCTGAATTCTAGCCCTAGGTCGCACTCCAATCTGCACTATGATTCTCCTAAATCGCTGCTCCAGAACATAATTAGAACCAAGACAAATTCACTCCAATAGGAGGAAGAATATTTCGCATGAGTCTGATTTTAGGAGCAAAGATACATGTTATGTTTTTGATGATCTCTCTCCCAAAATCGAATCACCATATATATGTGTATGTAATAAATTTCGTCACCCTCTAAGAAGGCCGACTTGCCCTAGTTAGGGGCCCTTTAATTAATAAACACAACATATATTTAATTGCTTGTATTTTATAATAATACCATTATTATTATAAAATTGCACAAGCTAGGGTATAATTAATAATAATTCATTATTAATTCTTTTGTCCAGTTTGATCTTAGCCGAAAGGCTATAATTATTAATAGAGACATGATTCAATGTTCAATGGTTCATCAATCATGAAAGACTAAAGTTTTCATTTCATCAAACATCAAATGGATTATCAAAAAAATGCGGATCAATGGGGTCTCTAGTAGCTGCAAGTGGTTGATCAAAATCATCATTGGAACCCAAACAGGTTCCACTAGCACTAGAGGGTATTGTCTCATCATCATCATCCACTTCAGCCAAAGTGGCTCTAGCAAGATCATGACTGGTCATATCTAAGTCAATAGACTCGGGTGCTACATCCCAAAGCTTCTCTGGCCCCTTCTTGTACTTTGGATCCTTTCGTGACAGGAGACGCAAGTTGTTGTGAATATACACCAAGTCTTCTTTTTTTTTGCAGCCAACCGGTTATGCTTGACTGAGTGGATAAAGGAGTAAGTACTTCAATTCCGCTCAGCAGTAGAAGAGCTCGCAACCTAGAGAGAAAACCAACAAAATTAAAAAAATACAATATAAATTCAAGAGTGTTAACTGTTAAGTGTTAAATTCTACAATGCAAGTGACAAAAAAAAAAAAGTTAAAACTTAAAAACTTGTGATGGAATCTTAATTGCAAGAGGTTGGAGGTATACATAATCTTACCCGTGAAGGTACCACCATCTAATAGCATCCATTCTGCTTTGGTCATTGATAGCAGTAGGGTGGAGATCTCTTCTTGAGATAAATGATCCAAATTCTCACCTAACACTTACCCCAACATTTGGATCGCAGAAGATTTTATCAAATGCCCTCTTATACCCATTAGCAACCTCGACATCTCTATATGGTGCCACTCTACCTGGAATAGCAAGTACTTTTGCGCTATAGTACCTGGGAGAAAGAGCATATGCTAGGAGGTGCAAAGGTGTGATCATCTTGTTCCAACGACGAAGAACAATTTCTTCCACCTTTTTGTATAAGGTGTCCTCAGGGTCATTCTCTCTCCTATGTATGACCTGGGATATCAAATGATGTTCATGTAAGTTATCATTATGTCAATTTTGAATTTAAATAACTCTCAATAAACAAAGATAGAGGAATGTATTTGTTGATGTATGTAGCATCGGTCAGACAAATAAAATTGATTATGTAATTATTATAAGAATTGACTTTATATATATATATATATATATATATATATTAATATATTTAATAGATGATATTATTTATATTAATATACATATATATATGAAGTTAATCTTTTATTTATTCTTATAATGATTATATAGTTAAATTAATAAATTAGATTAATGAATAGACATGTCCCGTGAAGGGACATGTCTCTTCTTGTCTCTACCTTGTATATATTCAAGAGATTGATGCATTTGGAAAACACATACTTTTACGGCAGTGCTATTACATTTGCAGCGATCATGGAAACTTAACATGATATCAGAGCCAAGTTCCTTCAAATTAGTATTACAAACTAGAAGGTAGATCTGAAGAGAAAAGTTTAGGAGGAAATGACAAAACTTTCCATGAAGGATTGAACATATACGAAATGAGGAGAATTAACAATCCATCGACTATTACATTGGATAACAGTGACGGAAATTGAGCAAAGATTCTGACTAAACAGTCAGCAGTAATAAACCTGTGACGTGACTAGAAACAAAGATAATTATAAGAGAAGAAAAGGGTATTGCGAATGGAGTAGAAACAAAGACCAAGCATGTAGATTACCGAGCAGCGAACAGGAGCTAAAGAAAAGAATCCAGGTCAGCGGTAAAGAAGATACAGTCAACGTGAACTTTAGTTTCACTTGGCAATACCTTTAGTTTCACTCGGCAATACCAATAAAATACAATAAAATCACCAGCAACCAAGTTGGACAGAATACACATCTATAATCAGCTCCTCTACAGATGATTTCAGTACTGGGATGAGCAATCTTGTACCCACAGTTCAAGGGTTGTGACAACGACGGTGAACATAGGGAAATCATTGCAAGTTGCACGTGCTTGTTAGGAATTAACAACAGAAGATAGTAATCTCCACCTTGATGTAGAGTTGTCAAGTCTGATACTTCCATCCCTCATTAGTGCAAGCCAAAAGACATTGATATAAATATCAAACAAACTCTGATTCATTTGAATTAAAACATTCATAAGCAATAATAGCGAATGAATAGTAAAAGACAATATTGATAACTGCAGATGGATATTAATATTCATCTCAACAATATTCTTGTGGAATCGATGAATAGCAAATACAGTCTTCAATACCTATCAATTTGAGTTTATATTAACAACAACAAAGTCATATTGATATTGATATCAATATTGAAAACATAGATTCAATATTGAATATCAATAATTGTAGATCAATATTGACATAAAGAATTCAGTGATATTCTTGTGAGACATAACAGCAATTGTTTATGATATCGAACTGTGTAAAGTCTGATTATATTTACCTTAAAATATATAAATTATACATAGAAAATTGATAAGTACTATTACAAGTTACTGCAATGATTCATATTTTATTTGTGACTAGTCATTCATAGCACAAGTTGAAGACTTTATTGAATTGGCTTGAGGCAACAATAAAATATGAGACTTTATATATTACATATGCTTCGGAGGTTCTGGAAAATAAAGAGTGATCAAACCGTGGACAAACAAATATAGTCGGCAAACCTGCATACAGAAGCAAAGACAAAAACATAATAGCTAACATCAAATACAAGTGTGCAGATATGAGTGGAGCATTACCTATATATGCGAATATATATACATGACATCACTCACTACTGAATATAGCCATGGTGGAGGTCATGTGAGTGAGTCCATGACTAAACCCCTGTATTGAGTCACCCTCTAGGAGTATCTATGGTGACCATCATCATAAGATGATGATATTACATGAGTGATTTCTTGATAAACAGTTGTGTTTGTTTGCATTTCCATTCATGGGAGAAACCATGATGGAGCCACCCTTTGGGAGTAGCCATGGTGGACATTACTCTATAACTCATATATTTGAGAAGACCCTCCTTAGCTAAGAGAGGGTGTTGATTTTAGCATCAGGAGGACAAACCAGAAGTTATCAAGAAGGGTTCCTCCCTAGCTACGAGGGAGTGTTGGATTTAGCTTCGGGAGGATCACAATAATAATTCAAGTTGGTGGATCACAATAAGAGATAAGTATTTCTACCCTCGAATAATGTTTATAAATTTTTTAAATCATTAATTTGTGCGATAAGATTGGGATGGTAAATCTTTTATACTTCTATAATTGATATTTTCCTTCAGGATAGTTTAGTTTTATGAACTAATTGTAATCTCTCTTTGAAGTGCATTGAGGACAAATCTAGAAGCATACAAGATTGCATTCAAGGGAGAAAGAACTTAATGCCTGGAGATATGGAACTGAGTTGAGAGTTGACATCAAATTCAGAGGGAGTCTGAGAATCCATTAGAAGCAACCTTGGACAAGGTCAAAAGGTTGATATCACATTCAGAAGAAGTCTTATGAAGCTTGGACGAGAAGGTTAAATGTTGATGTTAGTACTCAAAGATTCAGAGGGAGTCAGTACAACATCTAGAGGATATGCCTTATTTGATTTCCAAGCATCTTGGTCATATTGATACAGAGGGAGTAAACCATATTGAGATGGTTTCCCTAGTGACCAGGAAACTATAAAAGAAAAGAAAAAAAAAAAAAGAATTGTGATTCAAACGATGAAATTTCATGTATGTGAACTAGAAGGCTTTTATGCAAATATCTAGGTCATGATATTCCTAGATAGATGGTTGGAAAATCAAGAAAAGAGCGTAATGCAGACTAAAGAACAAAAACACGACTTCCACGCAGAAGGTTGATATTAGATTCAGAGGGAGTATAATAGTTCATCTAAAACAACCTTGGACGAGGAGGTGAGGAGGTTGTTACAAGACCTTAAAGGAAGTGTCCAGAAGACTATGATCATGAGATTGAGTCTCATGTGTGCTGGCTAAAATGATTTTATGCTATCTCCTACATAACTTGGGGCTCACCTAGAGTGATGCAAACTATATAAGAGATATAGTACATAAGTATGCTATTCAAGGTACATTATCCCTACAGAACATATGGCTGATATTCTCACCAAGTTTCTTGCTAGAGGTAAGGTTGTGTACCTTCGAGATAAACTTGGCATGTTGGAGAATGAAGCCTTAGATGAAAAAGGAGTTTCATCTATTATCTTGTATTTTATGCATTCTTCTCCTTGAGAGAGAAGTCTAAGGTGAAAGCCCTTCTTTCCACCCCTTTGGGATGAGCCATGATGGATCCACCCTCTGACATGAGTCAAGGTGGATTTCACGTGTGTGACTCCAGGACTTATGGGCCCTCCTGTGAACATTGGAGAAAGGTGACGACTTTTTGACAATGAACACTTGTATTTGATGTTACAAGGTGACGATCTTGTAATAGAGATTCGTTATGGTAGATAGTTTTATGTCTATGCACATACCGTAATAGGGTTATATGTAAATGGAATGTAATGTTCTTATTTACTATATCCTTGTATCACGATCTGAGGTGATATGAAAATTAGGTATCATGATCTAAGGTGATTCCTCATATCAAGGTGGTATGAAAATTAGGTATCACGATCTACGGTGATTCCTCATATCAAGGTGGTATGAAAATTAGGTATCACATGTCAGGTGATTCCTCATATCACATGTTAGGTGATATGTAAAATTGGGTATCACATGTCAAGTGATTCCTCATATCACATGTTAGGTGATATTGAAAACTGGGTATCACATGTCAGGTGATTCCTCATATCATATGTTAGGTGATATGTAAAACTTGATATCACATGTTAGGCTTGGTATCACATGTTAGGTGATAATTCATATCACGAATTATGTAATATATGATTTCTTAGTATCCATATGAATCATATTAGGATCCTTCTGAACTCAGTATTACATATTGATTGGACCCTATGAAACATATCACATAGTGACATGTCTCTACGTAAACTTAGTATCCATATGACATACATCATGAGACGTATTGTCATTAGACAAACCATGGATATTTATGAGCTATGGTGAACATCATGTGACTTGATATTCTTGCATATACCATATCTCCTGATATCACAGTGGGGTGATATCTCCTCTCTTTCAAAATTAATGATTTATTACCTTGATGGATTTTATCTTCCCTAGCTAAGAGGGAGTGTTGATGTATGTAGCATCGGTCAGACAAATAAAATTGATTATGTAATTATTATAAGAATTGACTTAATATATATATATATATATTTAATAGATGATATTATTTATATTAATATACATATATATATGAAGTTAATCTTTTATTTATTCTTATAATGATTATATAGTTAAATTAATAAATTAGATTAATGAATAGACATGTCCCGTGAAGGGACATGTCTCTTCTTGTCTCTACCTTGTATATATTCAAGAGATCGATGCATTTGGAAAACACATACTTTTACGGCAGTGCTATTACATTAGCAGCGATCATGGAAACTTAATAGTATTAAATTTATAACTTACCAATTTTATCTTCTCCAACATTGTGTCCATGCTATCATAGATATCCCCCAAGCATGGTTCATCAGTGTCGGCAAATCGAAGCATAGACATGATAGGCTTAGTGAATTCCAACACATACTCCACACGAGTCCACCAATCATCATCTAATAACAATGCCTTCACCTTTTGGGCCCTCACTACATTGGACTGCTTCTAGATGCTCCATTGGTTATTAATAACCATTTGTGATAATGCCTCCTTCACCTTGACAAGACGTCTCAACACAATTGTGTGAGAGGCAAACCGGGTTTCAACCACCTAAAGACATGTTAATAGTGAGTTAATAACACATTTAAAATATGTAAACAACACATACAATATTTTATTCAATTATGTAAAACATGACATAAAAATTATAAAATGATAAATGAAACTAAATAAATTATAAATTAAATTTTAAAATTTACCTTCAACAATTCCAGGCTTGAGAAAGTTCTGAAAATTGCTTGTGACATATGGTGATTTGTCACAAACATTTGAATCTCCTCACCCTCATACACCTATTTCACCCATTCTATTTCGGTGCCAATTGCTTTCATCACTAGATTGAGAGAATAGACAGTGCACGGTGTCCAAAAGATGTTATCATATCTAGTTTCTACCAAAGCACCTGCAGCCTTGCAAACTTTTGCATTGTCCGTAATTACTTGGACAACATTGTCATGACCCACAGACTCTATGGAATCAATGAGAATCTGGGCAATGAACTTTGCATTTTTTACTTCACCTTCACAGTCAACCACCTTCAAAAACGTTGACCCCTTGGGGGATACATCAATTACATTAATTAATGGACTGTTTTTGCAATCTTTCCATCCATTTGAAACAATAGACACACCCGTTTGAACCCAAGAATCTCTTATTGGTTTTAGTTGGGTCTCTATATTTTTTCTCACTATGTAATATGGTGGTGCACAACTTTTCATATCCAGGGCCATGGTAACCAAAAGGTGCTTCATTTATTGCTTCACACATCTCCCTCCAATAAGGTGATCTCACTAAGTGGAATGGAACACCATTCGCAAAGAGGCAACGTCCAACTTTGAGATCAGCAATATCTCTTAACTCATTTTGAAATGCCCTATCTAATGGGCTTCTCTTGCGGGTGGTGTTATATGGTTGTTCTACATCTTCACCCCTAGAAGGCATAGGCAAGAATGTATGTGATCTAGAGGTTAGTTGAGTGGGTGGCAGTATTGTTTTTATGTTTCCTGACATAAGCACCTTGTTTCCCTTTTGCAACTATTTTGTCAACTTCTTCTTATTCTTTTACCAAAGCTGCTATTTGTGCAGCTGGCAATCCCTTCTTATCTCCCCCTGGGCCCTCACACATGTTAATCCCTTGACTCCCAGGGCCTAAAAAATGAAATTTTACTCGGGAGGAACTTCTATATTGTGTGTTGCAAAAATTACATTTCCATATATTCTCCCCACCTCTAGAACATTGAGAACTTCTTGTGGTGTGTCTCCATAAAGGAGACCCTTTATCAATTCTATATTTTTGAGATCCCTCCCCACCCATTGAGCTTTGACTACTCATTGTATGATTGTTGCAATCTATAACAAAAATTAAAAAAAAAACTTCAAAACTTATACAAAAACTTGAAAAAAATTTAAAACTTTTCAAAACTTGAAATAATCTATCAAAAAACTAGAGAATATGGTTCAAATGTATACCTTAATCACTCAAATCTGCTTCTTGTAAGGTATTTGCCACTCCACAATCGAACTCCTTCGAATACAATCACCTCACTTCAAGCTTGCAAGAATGAGAGAGAAATGAAACATGTTTGGAGACCCATAATAAGGGTCATTTTAGGGTTGTATGCAAAAAAAAATAAAATATAAAAATGATTTTTTAAAGTCTATTTTTCACTTTTTGGCCACTTAGACCTGCGGGTCATTGGGGATTCCTGCGGATTCGCGCGGGGTCCTCAGGGACTTGCCCGGATTCCCCCGGGTCCGTGCCGGATCTGGGCAGGGTCCATGCGCGGACCTGTGGGTCCATCCAGATCCGCGAGCATGTGCACGGACAGGCCCGTGCACGGACCTTGCCCGGATCCGTCGCGGATCGGTTCGTGAATCCAGACCCGAACCCGGATCAGAGGTGCTAGGCGTGAATCCGACAACTTAGATTTTAATTTATGGATATTTAAATTATTTCCAAATCCATATCTTTAATTCTGAAAGAAATAATTGTCTTTTGGGGAATTTAATTTGTGGTTTTTGGTTATTGCCAAAGTGATGTTTTGTTATGAAGAAAAGTAATTAATTTTGAAAGAAATTAAATCGAGTTTTCTTTTAATGTTTTTGTTTTTTAATTTTTGGGAGATTTTTGTTGATTTTTATGGGAAGCTTTGTTTTTTCTTCATGCAAGTTTTAGGAATTTTCAGAAAACCTTTCTTGAATTTTTTTAAATAAATAGAGGTTTTGGTTTTCATTTTTGGGGATGGGAGAAGAAGTTATGGAGATTTTATTTGATGAATTCACGCTTTTTAAGGATTGAGAGGGTTTTTGCATTTCTTGTTTTGAGAGTTCATGAGGATGAAAGTTTTGGAGATTTTCTTTGAAGCTGTGATTTTTATGTGGTAGTGAGTACTTTGCGAGGATCAAAAAGAGTCTTTTTTTGCATTTGAGGAAGAATATCTTGGATAGAGTTGGATTTTCTTGACTTGATTTGCTGTGGTAGTTCCATGAGGTTTGTTGTGTGTTTGAATTCAAGCTTGCTTTCATTTTTATTCTTCTTTCATCTTTTGAGTTTCATTGATTTGAGGTAGTGATTGATTCTTGTTTGCTTATTTATGTTTATGTTCAAATCTTTTGGTTTGATTTTTGAAAGTATTATAAAGTTAGAATGTTGCCTTTAATCTGTGTTATATTAAATGATGAATTTGAAAATATAGGTGTAAATTTGTATGTTTTTATTTGGTTTCTTCTTGTTTCCTATAAATTGGTTTTTTGTAGTTTCATTATTGGATTTCTATTTTGAGTGCCAGAGTGGATTAAACTTGGTTTTTGGGAGGTTATCAATAAGATTTCAATTGGGTCTTTTCTTGATTTCATTTCTGGGTTCGAATTGAAGCCCTACATTCAGTCTCAATTCTAGATTGTTTCCTGTGTCGCATGTTCTATTTTTTTACCAGTTAGTTGCATTGTAGAATATATATAATTGCATTGAATGCTTATATCAGTTGTGTAGCTTGCCTGTTTTGTCAGAATTTTGACCTGTTGATAATAGAGTTATACTAGAAGCATAGGAACTTAATGCTTTTTGTTTTATTAGTTTTCTATGGTTTTCATTATCAGATTATGTGGCTTGTGGTTTGCATGCATCATGTTTCAGTTGTGTAATTCAGATGTTCAGTCATGTTTCTTATTTCGAGGGTTTAAGATTGCTTAGGAGAAAGGAGGATCATTAAGGGATCGTTAACCAGATTCTGATGACTTTATTGTTGTCATAAATGCATATTGAAATGGTTTATGTTATTACTATTGATTTATGCTTTGTTTTATTAGTTATTTGAGTTTGAATGATTAGATTTATGGGGTTTTGTGATTCATATGTTTTCTATTCTTGTTGTGTAAAATTGGTTTAGTTATGTGTCATTTGTTGTATCCAAAATTTTTACATACGACTCTTATTTACTGTTATAGTTTCATGATGATATGATCACATGCATAATGCCCATATTATATTGAAATTCATTCAAGTATGTTTCTTGATGTGGGATTTGGGACATGAGAGGCTTTGTAAAAAGGTTCATGAATAAGTTTCATTGATCTTGTATGTTGTTATAGATGCATATTGATATGATTCATGTTTGCATGGTGTGATTATGATCTTTTGTTACTGTTTTAAAAATTAGGGGTAGGTTATCTAGATACATTGTGGGGAAGTGGCTCTTAATGGAGGTTGGGGCCCTAAAGTGGCCATCTAGGGGAACTTATTGGTGAGTTGTAATCAAGTGATAACTTAATAAAAGAAACTGGGGATAACATTAAACAAGAATGAGTGCCTCGCCCATGCCTTGAGTGCTAGTATAGGCTAAGGATAGGAGTGGGAGATGATGCCTATTGAGTTGGCATGATCAAATTTCCTTGTCCTCATGAAAGGATTATTTGGTTCCATGTGAGTCTCACTTGGGGGCCAGGGTCCAAAGACCATCTAGGGTAACCCAAGAGGGAGGGCTATGTGATGACACTCATCCTGCATGTAGCCTAGGTTTCCTCCATAGGACTGTGGTTGCCTCTGGTAATTGTTATCATTTGCATTGCTCTTGCGAGTCCTTGTGTGGTATTGCATCTTGTATTTGAATGTCACCTTCTTCCTTGTTTTGGGTTGCTTGTGTGTGTGGGACCTTGTGTCTATCTCCTCAACACGGTGGAGTGGGCCTTAGGGTTCCACATGGTTGGGTGGTAGTGATTTTTCTTCCTTTGAAGTCTGGTGGACTTGTTCATGATTTGGATGAGTCTTGGTTGTTGCACCTTTGTTATTGCTGCATGGATGTATTTGTACCATTTCATACGTATCATGTAAATTTGTACTTGACTATGTATTTGGTTACTCCATGAGGAGGATTGATGTAATCATATTCATGATGATGCAATCTTGTAATAGGTAGTTGTGATTAGATTTGAGATATATTTATTACTCATAATGTAAGATTTGATTATGCTGTAAATGGATTAAGTTAAATGCCATTATATGTATGTTATCATTCCTTGAGTTTAATGTTGTGGCTATTATGATGGAAAGGAATTAGGAACATTTGTTTGTTGGAGCTTTAAAAATAATTTAGAAATAATGATAACATTTATGCTTAGTAGAATGTAATTCATTTGGTTTTGGTGAATTAGATGGTATGGTAAATATGCTGCTTAAGTAGCGACATTTGGGAAACTTAGAGGACATAGGTTAGGGATGAAAGTTAATCTTATCTAATGATCTTAGTAATATAATGGAGAAATGTTATTTATGTTAATTCTTCATTCAATAGTTGTAAAGAAACCATAATTATAGACTTACAATACACTTTTACTTAAAGAGAAAATATTACCTAGTTTTAGATGTTGTCCTCATGGGTTCCTTGGCAGGGCGTTACAAACTGTCCAAGCCATTCATGACATCTGAAGTTTATGGGCCTTGGGATAAATAACAAATTTATTCCTTTTGTATTTGAAATTGTTTTCTCGCATCAAGTTATCAAACAAGGCTATAGTAGTTAGGGGTTTTGTGGGAACCCACACATATGTATGTAAGAGGATGATTGTTTAGGGCTCTTCCTATAGACACAAGCAGCTTACCAGGTATCCTGGTTTGATTCCAGACACGATGGGGACTTCAGTAGGTCATCTTGATTAAAAATATACTTTGTCTTATGCCCTTTCAGTGTTTATCTCCTTGCATTAGCATTTTGATTTTACAAATGTTGTTCCACATCTTGTATAGTAAAACTCTCTTTTTGGCAGAATAATTTGAGTCTATCGGCTAGAAGGCCTATCTGCAGTGTGCATTTATTTATTTGTAGCACTCTCTGAAATAGTGGCATGAAGGTGTTTTCCAACCTTTCCTATAATTGTTAGCATCTCTCTTGTTCAGTATGCATGGTGTTTAGTTGTGTGGAAAAGTGACATGCCACTGAACATAGTTTCACAGGAATATATGAAAATGGAACTATTTTTTATGCTTTTAGTGATTGAAAAGTGAGCTTATAAAACGTGTTGTCTCAGAGACAAGTGCTGGAGAATACTGATAAGCTTGCTTCTGAAACAATTACACTCTTGTGGAGCATGAGAGAACGCCACAGGTTACAATCTGAATTTCGGCCATATTTTGCATCACTCCCAAAATCATTTAATACAGGTATTGTGTTCAGGATTTGTTGAATCATTGTGTATGTTTAAAGTAATGGAGAAAAGTTCAGTTATATGTCTTAACATTTTCTTGTTTAATAGGATTAAGTTTTGGCATTCAGGCTCTGACTGCTTTGGAGGGTACTCTTCTGTTGGAAGAAATTGTTCAGGCAAAAGAGGTCTTCTAGAATAATCTAGTTCTGAAGTTGCAGTTGTTTTCCCTATCAGCTCAAGAATAAATAAGAAACTCATTAATGGTTTCACATAATTTTGAAATTTCACAATTTTGATTTCCTGCCTATCTTTAAATTCTAAATCAGTTATTTTCTCTCCTACAGCATCTCCGTGCACAGTATGAAAACCTATGTTCTACATTATTCACAAGAAATCCAGAAATATTTCCTCCAGAGTTTTATACATGGGACCATTTCCTATGGGCTTGTGAACTTTGGTACTCAAATAGCATGAAGGTTTCCTTTCCAGATAACACGTTAAAAACATGCTTGGTGCCTGTGGCAGGTCTTCTGAATCACTCAGTGAGTTATATGTTGCAATTTATTTTAGAGTTTGCTTCAGATGAAAATGCCTTATTTGTTATTACTGACTTTAGAGTATCATACTGGCAGCTATATCCACATGTCATGCACTATGGCAGAGTAGATCCGAAATCAGATACATTAAAGTTGTATGTATCACGCCCATGCAAATATGGGCAGCAGTGTTTCCTGAGCTATGGACCTCTTACTAGTTCTCATCTAGTCACTTTCTATGGCTTTCTGCTACGAGGAGACAACTTTTATGACACCATACCTATAGGTAGATTTTCCTTTTGTGCTTGGATTGGATTTGCCCCTTTTATAATGTGTTTTTTGCTCATGGCAGATGATGCTGGATAGGATTCTCTTCAACATACACAGTTTTAAGTAAAAAATATCTCTACACATTAAATGCGTGTTTAACTTCTTGTATCTTGGCAGTTGCATATTTTTAATAATTGGAATGAAGATCATATCTTACAAAAGCAATCCAATAATCACGGTTTAACTTAACATAATAATCCAGATGTTGAATTTTTTTATTATTTAACTTAATGATCCACTTTCAAACTGAAATATGATGTCTAGTATAGATAGTAGAGACCTAAGAATCAAATATTATCTCCAGAATATCAAAAGAAAGGATATAACTAACTTGCGGGATCTTACTTAAAAGGACACTGGTACAGGGATGCCAACTTTCTCATAATTCTTGATAAGAAACAGTGTTTAAAACTTTAAATGTCTATACAAAAATCATTGATATAAATAAATAAAAATGAACATATTATGCATGTTTTTTTGAGTAAAAGTTTCAAAATCATAACAGAAAACAATTAAAAATCATAAATGAATATATTCAGAGGTTTATAAATTCTTGTGATATGTTCAAAATGCACCACGCTATCATAGTCGAGAGCTTCTCAAATCTCTGTTACTGGATTCAGCATCGGGAGCCCAGATGTGGGTCCGGGTTTGAGCTGGTTCTAGTTCCGCTCCAATGCGGCGCTGGGTTTGAGCTGGGTTTCAAGTCAACATTCAACGAGATCTTAGAGAGTCAAAGAGACTTTGGACATGATTTTTTTAATTTAATTTTTATTCTAAACTTGAATTACAAGGGTATGAATTGGGACAGGCAGGAGATTAAAGAAAAACATTGTGTCACCATCCTCCACATTGTTGATTGAAGCGGATTTTTGAGGATATTGAAAACCATTTAATTATTAATTTTAAACTTGTTTTACCAACTCACTGATATGTGTGTGTGTGTGTGTGTGAATTTTACATGGTTTTTGTACCGCCCAATTGAACCCAAAGCCCCAAAAAATGTTTAGGTGAACCTGTGAACAGGACCCTTCAACCCGAACCTGAACCCAAACTGGCAACTTAGTCTCAAATAAGTCATCGTATTCTTCCTTATTAGTGATGATCAAGAATCTATTTGGAACTTCAAGTTTGCAGACTGCATCTGTCTTTGTTGCAGTAAAAGATTGCAATGAATGGGGGAACAATGAGGGAGCACTTGTGAGGTAGTTGCAGCAGTAGTGCTGAGCTTCGATGTAGTTAAAGCAACAAAAATGAGATAGGTTGAAGGAAAAAAATAATTAATTTTTTTGTGTTCCTGTAATGAGACTGTTCTAAGGTTTAGAAGGGAGGATTTGGTTTTAAGGAAGAGCTTGGTGTTTTAAGTCAGAGTGGTGTAGGATTTTTTTCCCTGTATTTATCGAGTTTGATCCATTTGATTACACTAAATGTACTGTAAACAGCATGGGAAAATGGGGGTGTTCCCAAAATTGACTTGGAAACAGATGTGACATTTATAGCTCACAATTACATCCCAACATTTGAAGCATTTCCAAAAATAGTCTTACGGAGGATGTCCAAGTTCCAATGATAACTTGATCTTTTGGGATTTTCAGAAATGGATCCCATAAAGATTGGAACCATAGTTACAAGACTTGGACACAGAAAAATATTTTTGACTTGGACTTAAACTCAGTGCTTACACTTAGCAAATTTAAAAATCATGAAATATAGAGCTTATTTAAGGATTTGAAGCTTTTACCATACACCCTTCAACAATTAAAGTTTAACGACATAATAAACTTATCAATGAGAAGCCACATTGATCACATAAACACGTATATATTGATCAAATGAGTAGAACTAAGAAAAGCAGATTTGAATCGAAAGAAACATCATTTTTAAATATATAAATATTCTCGAGTGTTGTAGGTGTGCAAAAATTTGTGGATTATTAAATCCATAGTGTCATAAACAAAACTCACAATATGGAGTCATAAATAATGGTAGAGAGGAGCTTTTATCATTCAGCCTAGCATCACTAGCTCTATGTGAATCCTGGACTTGTATGTCAGACAAGTCTGTATATGCCGCTACAGCCATATGAGCTTTACTCAGGATAGGGATTGACTCAGAAAATCAAAAGTATACATGTAATTCAATTACTTAGGATTTAACTGGGAAAGAGTTGAAAGAGTAAAACAAACTTGCTTTTCCTTCTGGCATGGCCTTAAATGGTTTTTTTTATATTTATTTTTAAACCTAGAGAGAGGGTTTAGGGGTGGCAGCTCCCAATGCAGGGTCCAGACTCCAGTGGCAGCCTTCGAAATCACAAACCAAGCCCAAATTAAATCTTTTGGGACCACACTAATCTTCATGGTGCATGCCATAATTCATAATTTATTGCTTTTAACCAAGCTTTCAAAGTTCTCCACCCTTCAAAAAATGGCAGTGATGAAGCAATAAAGCAATACTATGTTTGCTGCCATAAACTGTTAGGTTTGAGTGTCTTCATATCTTGATTCATTCTTACAAAAATCCACACATGATTGGACGAGTCTCAGCTATAGACTTGCCGGAATCATTATGTTTTCCAGATTCAGTAAGTTTGACTAGACTTGCTGGGTGCCCAGGTCATGAATCTCTGGGATTTGTTTCACACTGATTGCCTTACGAAACATTGAGTTGGGCAAGTTGCAGTGAGTCATGTACCCCTGATAAACAAATAAAACTGACTTGAAAGTTGAACCTGAAACAAGAGGTGTACCTGGTGTTTTTTTCAACATGTAGGAACAAACATTTGTTAAAAACATATGTTTAACACCTGCCCAAGAGTAGAAGTGTTAAGACAAAACGTTATTTATATCAATTGACGTAAGTGACTGGGTCCACAACTCAGGGACTCAGGGTCCAAGTGGTCAAAAGGATTATATTGGAACTACAAACATTAAATAGATGATTAACATTGTGATAATCTTATTTGTGCATTATTTAAGTTAGATGGAAAGCATTCATCTCTAGATTCCAAACCTTAATGACCCATTCAAGCACAAAATGAGAGCCTAGGATAGCTATATATTTGTCTTATTATGATTATATGCATGTAAACAGAAGCAAAACATCAAGAAATGTCAACTGTAAAGGCTAAACATGGACCGAGAATGTGGTTCGAATAGTTTTTTAACTAAAAAAAAATAATGCCCCAATCTATAGGTTATTTTGGAAACTATAATTGTTAATGTGGATGGGTACAAGTGTGGTTACAGGGCCCAGGCACATTTAAAAAAAAAATTCTAGTATGCAGTCAAGGTATGATATGCTATACATATTTAATTTCAAAATTTCAAATAAATATGAATAGTTGACAATTACTACCTGTTGTGTTGTAAACACACATGCCCCATTGCAAATGGGGACCCCCTTTTTTTGCTTTCTAGCTTAGTGTTTTTCTTAGTTGTCCTTGGCTTGGTAACATTTTTTTGGGTTTATCAATCTCCGAGCTCTTAGGAATAGAGTATGTCCATTTGTGTGTTACCAGCAATATCACATCAATTTATTGAGTTACATCTAACACAAAGTTGCTAGTTTGCAGTGTAAACCTTGGGGTTGTCTTATTTGATCACACATTGTCATGTTGTTTAGCATTTGAGGTTTCTTTGTTCAAGAGAGGATATAATACTTGGTATTTTATCTGTGTTGGCGAGTGTCACAAAACACATAGAAACAAAATTGGTGCTAGAGGGAGGGCATGAAAGTTGGATCATATTAATTCATCATGAAAAAGTAGAATTATCAAGTTGAGAAGCTATTTCAATACACCCTTATCTACACCATCAACAAAATTGGCACTAAGGGAGGGATGAGCATGCCAATATATACATTGGACATAATTGATTCGTTTTTCCTAGGAAAGTTAAAGATTACACCTCGAAAAAACATCAACCAAATTTGCAAAAGAAAGGAAAGCTGGAACCAATGGGAGCTTTCGAGTGTAGAATCTGAGATATGTTAGATATCTTTTATGTTGAAAATCCAAAAAATGGGGAAAAATTGAAAATCCAAAAAAATTGAAAAATCAGAAAAAAAAAAAGGTTTCTCAATGGATGGGGACCTGTTCAATAGTTCTAGTTGTTAAAACGATCCTAAAGTTGATATTCATCAGCTTCGATGGGCTTTGAATGCACAATTACATCCATGAAGATTGTTTGAATTGGCATCCATAGGAAAATGTAGGATTCATGAGACCACTGAGCACGATGAGCTGAATTGTTTAACATTTTTGTCAAGAATATAGTGTGCATTACAAGGCAAGATCTTTTGGGATGCTCCTAAACCAGTGCTGCGCGTAGAACCCAAGCCCGATGATTTCCATATTCTAGAAGTTAGAGTTAACAATTTCACAAGATTAAGAAGGAGGATTGAGGATCAATTTAACATTAATGGTGGATTATGCCTAGAAGAAATATTATTGTCCTGTTGGTGTAGGATCCACAACACAACCCATTCCGGGTTTACTTGTTCATTGTGTGAAGAGGTTGTTAACCAAGTCAAGTGCCATTTTGGATTATTAGAGTCATCCAAGGAATACATTACAAATAAAATATGGAGTATATACCTCAAGCAAATTAGTTTGGCATCACTGAAAGAAGATCACATTGCAATGTCATCCGATGGTGAAGGAAATGCAACACAAGAAAATGGCATGATTGATCCTAGTGATCAAAGCATTCAAATAGAGGATCATCTTTGAAGTGAAAAATGTGTAGAAATAGAAGTCAAGCAAACAATAGAAAATATTCGAGGAAGTGACATTGCGGCGAATGATGATCAAAGTTTGGAAGTGTTAGAGCATGAAGAATTACAAATGGTTTCTATGACCGAAAATCATCATGATTTTGAAATGGAGAACTTAGCAAAAGGATTAAGTGACTTGAAGGATTGTCATCATTCATTATTACTTGATGCTTCATCAATCAAAGAAGAAATATGTGATTTCCATCAATTACAAGAAGAAAGCAACCTAAATCCACTTCAAGAGGAAGGAATCCTTTGTGAACATTCATTCATACAACAAAAAAAGATCCAGATGAAGAATTGAAAGACATTCAAGAGGAGTATCAATCAACAATTCAAGTCCAAATGATGAAAGGTTCTCATTGCCCAGTCCATGCATAATTTATTAGGATGGTAGTCTAAATGCGGTCAAGGTACAAGCAATTTCAAGTCACTTTGAGCAAGATGATCAAGTAGATGTGTTAAATGGTAAGCAAGTTGTCACAATGGAAGTAAAGAATAAAGAACAATTTGAAGTGGCGCTACAACTTGAGGCCGTGTTTGAAGAAAAACTTGGAGAAGCATTTGAAGATCAACCTATCAAAGAGGCCTTGGTTTTTAAAGATATGCTTACAGAGATGCACAAGGATGTGTGGTTTACGTAACATGATGATAGACGAATAGGAGAAATATTCCATGTACCTGAGCTCAAGTTCAAACTTGCATTGCTTAGTCACAAATATGACGTGGATGAGATAGGAATGATACATCATCAACTTCAACTTCTTGAAGTGGTAGACAATGAACAATAATTTCCATTCAAGGACAAAGCCCACTAGGTTGTTTCTTTCCTTGCTCTTAGTTTCAAAGGTTATCATTTTGATTATGGAAATTTAGGAAAGACAACTTGTGTATGAATAAATCATGGATTGAGTGAGTTGCCCAAATTGTTGATTTTGCATGATCTTCTTGTTGAATATGAGAATTGCATTGTGAGAGGTTATTACTCCGAGTTTAAAGATGAATTTGCAAGACTCCAAACCATGACTAATGCCTTTCTATTGTTGCACATTTTGGGAAATCATCTTAAGATTTGTATATATCTAGGTCTTTTGAGTATTGTTTGCTTGAGTCTATTTGTACGTAGTTAGGGTAGGTTTTCTTTTTGTTTGTTTTAGTTTAGTTGTTTTGTCAAGCCTAGTGGTTAATTTTCCTTGACCCATTTGGCTCAAGGTTGTTCAATGGCTCAAGTTGCCTAGTTGAGTTGTATAGTTGTAGTAATTAGTTTTAGTTTGCTTTGGGTTTGCCTAGAGTCATTTGATTCTAGTCGTTTTTTTGCTTTCCTTAGTTTTCTTTAGTTTAGTTGTTGTTGCTTAGTTTTAGTTTCCTTTGTGGGATCTTTATTTGTGTGAAAGGTGTTGTTGTCTTGGCATTTATGGGTACGATTCCAATTTTCCATTTAGTTCATTTTTTGAATAAATATTTATGAAGTGCTTTAGAGGCTGAGGTTGTTCTTCTCCAACTTCATCATTTGGTTAGGATTTGTCCTTGACTTAGAAGGGAATCACCTAATGTGTTTTGACACTAAATCTTTTGACTACTATATTTTGTATACATAATTAATTTCTCTAAGTCATTGAGGTTTCTTAGGAGAAGTTTTGGCTAGTGAGAAATCTTAACTCCTACTTCAATTCCATTGTAATTCTCAAACCCATTGTGAACTTCACTGCTTGTGAGCCATAATGAAAAAAGTGAGAAAAGCGGTATCAAAAGAGAAAAGAGAAGAAAAAAATGAATGAAATTAAAAGAAATATCGAAGTATTTGACTTTGGGAAGTTGCAAATGTCTCTATTGGGGCTATAGACGCCTGGTTGGCAATAGAGAAATGTTCATTGGAATTACAATGATAACATCGTCGGGGCTATGTATACCTGACTGGTAGTAAGACAATATCCGGGTTGCTTTTGAAGTAAGGACAACTCATGTAGCTTGTCACAATGGATTCTAGGAGTTTTAATAATCTTTTGAGATGGAATGAATACATTTACACATGCTTGGGTAATCAAAGACAATTTGTTTTGACCCAATTTGTGATTTTTGTTTCCTTTCGAGTCTATTTCCTAGTCACTTGATAGGTTGGAAAAAATTATCCGAAGATTTTGGGTGTGGAATGAGTTTTATCTTTGAAATGTTCGGGAACATTTTTTCGAATTGGTACTAGTGTTGTGTTGTAAACATACACACCCCATTGCAAATGGGGACCCCCTTTTTTCGCTTTCTAGCTAGTGTTTTGCTTAGTTGTCCTTAGCTTGGTAATCGTTTTTTGGGTTTCTTAATCTCCTAGCTCTTAGGAATAGCGTGAGTCCCTTTGTGTTACCAGCAATATCGTGTCAATTCGTTGAGTTATATCCAATAAAAAGTCGCTAGTTCACAGTGTAGACCTTGGGGTTGGCTTATTTGATCACACATTGTCATATTGTTTAGCATTTGAGGTTTCCTTGTTCAAGAGAGGATATAATACTTGGTATTTTGTTGTGTGTTGGCGAGTGTCACAAAACACACATCAACACTACCATGAATAAAATGTATCAATATCAATTGTAAACATTAGGTACAAAAATCTTAGAGAATAGTCTTACTCTTAATGACCAGAGATGAACCGATATTGATGTATATGTTCTGAAATTTTTTAAGTTTCATACTATCTTGTATTAATTGATATGTGCTAAGAATTTGGAATTCAAAGCTTCTCAGAATTACATCATGAACAAGAATAGAAACCAGTCTATGCCATCATTAGTTGTCCTTATCAAATGCATCATCTAAGTCATTTGTCAAGATACCTCAATTATTTTATTGCTCACATGGTCTGGCTCATTTTCAGTTTGTATAACTGGATGTAACTTGAGAAGACCATCTGTTCGAATTTCCTCATCCATGCCTAGAGAATGATCTTTAAATTGGTTGTGGCATCTTCCTTTAAAGCAGAAGGGTGTGATGGATGTTTGCTGGGTTTTTTCCCATCTTTAATAGTGGTCAATTCCTCTACAAGTGTATAAAGTTGTTTCTCATAAGTGGTTCAATTCCTCTCACGAAGAAGATGAAGTAGCTACTTGGTAGTGTAATTTTGGAACAGATTCCTGTGACTTGGACAATTCTTGTGAGTTGAAAAACCTATTGAACCCCTTGATAATGCCTATAGTACAATGTGTCAATTGTATGAAGGTCACTTTATTAATGTAAAAAATCTGACATATTTCATAATAAATATTTTCTTTCTCACTCCCAAAGATTTCTCACAATAAGAGAAACCCTTCATCACTTTCTCTATTGTGGGTAGGATGCTTAATCTTGTAAATTCAGCATTATGCCACTTTGGGTTACAACATCATATGCCATATACAGAAGTATTTTTATCTTTTTGCATTTTTGGTACACTTAAGCATCTTATCAATAGATCTAAGTGTGTTGTTTCTTTATCTTTTTGATCTATTTCTTTCAGAGCATTTTATTTGTAAATTTCACCCAATAATGGGTAATGCTATCCATATTTGTGAACGAGGGCAATTCCCAAAAATGCTTAATTATTCCTATTACAAAATTACAGACTGTGACATCAATTTATGTCTAAATGTCTACATGTCATTGCAGTTGTTCACAGTAGTCTTTTCAACTCAATGCTACAGAAGTGAAGCAAAATAAATCAATTACCAGGCTATCAATAGGATAGCAAGTCTCCCTTCACAAAAAAATGATATGGTTTTCAGGGCGATGGTTGTATGTTAACTTTTTGATCTTCTTTGATAATTATTTAAATTCCAACTATCCAGTCAGTTTTACCATTGTCCTTTGCTGCGTTATTCAAGGAAAATAGTTTTTTTGATCCATCTATGTTGTTTTTTTGCAAAATCTGGTCATATGTGAAATAATATAGAAATAACATAGATGACATAATGATTAGATGGGAAAATCTTGTTTCCAAAGCAGATGGTATTCTTTTGCCTTTAACATATCAAGGTTTTATATTATCAATAAGTTCTTCAGTCTGGAAGTTGATTAGCAGGAAGAGCTGTGGAGTTATTCCAATCTTCATCATTTTTCTGTCCATTTAGCTTTTCCAGTCATCAGTAGTAGAGGTGGATTGGACCAGGGTTGTCTGCTGTTTCCAGGGCTTCTGTGTTTGGCCAGTCTGTCGATGCCAAGTGAAGGAAATGGGTGGTGGTCATAGTGGTTCACTGAAGGCCTCCTATCCCTGTTGATCAATACGCCTTCTCAATTGCATATAGATATTTTTGCCGATGGTTCATTGATCCACGTACATTTACTGATATTTCTATGCATATTCCAAGCTTGTTCAACTACATTTTCTCTTCCTTCTCACCCATATCTTTCGTGTTTTGCCAACATGTTTTCTCATTTCATCCTTCCTCAAATCTACAATATTTTATTGACATTTTATTTTGCATGCCATACAAGAACAGAAAATGAGTCATTTGTTGATTATGTGCCTGATTTAATGATTTTCTTTATGTTCTGGTAAACTTTTCTCAGAGAAAGGAGAGATCTTTCTGAAAGAACCTACTAATCCTATTTTCAGTAGACAAGCCTTTGATAAAGGTTTTATGAGAACTCTTGACGATCTATTGACAAAGAGCTGCTTGAATTTCAGATCTTGACTTACCCCAGCAGCTGGTTCAAGACTATCAATCGCTCGGCGATGGGTCTGATCAGATCTGTCACATGGTTCGTGGAACATGGCTGTCCAAGAGCAAACAAAATAAATATGGTTTGCCTTCTCGATTGCTAGCTGCCCTCCGTACTGCTTTCTTGGATGAGGATGACTTAAGACTGCAACCACAAAATCTGAGATATGCTGTTGTGAGATTTCATTTGCCTTTCTTATTTTCACTTTATGTTAGATTAGAAATGGTTTTTGTCTAATAAATGAGATAATTTAAGACTGGCAGATAAGCAAAGAGAATGAAGCAGCTGTACTGGAAGGTATCCTATCAGTTTTGCAACCTATGTTGGAATCAATAGACCAACCTGATGAATTTATGAGGTTAGGAATGTGCTCCAATTTTATGTATTCTTTCATATTTGTTACTAGTTCTTTGTCCATTATACATTTGCATGTAATGCTTTGTCTGTTTTTTATGAATCATGGACTCAATACAGTGAAGATCGCAACTGGGATGTAAACCTGGCTAAGCAATTCAAAGACCGCCAACACAGAATTGTTGCATCTATCTGCGAGTCATGTTTAAGTGGTCTACAAGCTCTTGATTCAACTTGAATGTAAGCATGAGTATTCTGGTTCTTATCATGTTCATGTAAGATTCTTAATAGCTGTTTGAAATTTTAGAATTATTATGACTTGGATGCGTAATTAAGTATTTCTCATTTTTGAAGCTTATCGTATTGTTCTAGATTTGAGTATAATTGTGCCATAATAGCTTGTGGTCACAGATGAGATTTTCTTTGTTTGTGAATGATCGGTGCTTTTTGATTCACAATAACACGCTGCAGGTTTAATTCTTGACGTGCCAGATATTCAGAAAATAAAATTTGGCTATCAAAACTTTGGACCAATAACATGCAATGTCAAGGATTCAGTGCCTCAAATGCTCTAACTTGTGGCATGCCTTGTCTCTTTGCATCAGTGGGCATTTTGAAGACAAACCTTGTGCAATAATAGAAACATTCCACGCATTTGCGACATTGCTTTTTGTCATTGTTAGTTTCCAGTAATCGCTTCCAATGTCTCATTCACCTAGGGTGGTTGAATTTGGAAAATTCTGACCTGGGATGAGCATTTTATCCATTTTATTCTTCAACATTGAAATTCTAATCTAATAAGAGTTATGATTTACACACCCTTGTGCAATAACAGAAACATTCCATGCATTTGCAACATTGCTTTTTGTCTTTGTTAGTTTCTAGCAATCACTTCCAATATCTCATTCACCTAGGGTGGTTGAACTTGGAATATTGTGACCCTGGATGAGCGTCTATTGATGAGCATTTTATCCATTTTATTCTGCAACATTGAAATTGTAATCTAATAAGAGTTATAATTTGCATACTTAAATGATTTTTGAAATCTATGGTGGTTTTAACTACAGATGCTGATCCATAAACTCCATGGATATTCCATTGGTAGTTTCACCAACACCATTTCTTTTCATTTGCACTTTGAATCCCACAAGTACTATGCCTAATTGAATAACATAAAAGGCTAAAACACATGCAATGTTGTTCTATATTGAGTCTCTAGATGTGGGGATGTAGAGATAGAGGACCAAGGCTCTAGATTTGGGGATGGCAATGGGGCAGTGGCTGGATGGTGGTGGGTGGGGGGTCTAGGGGTAGTGTCCCTTGTGCAGTTTAGGGACGACACCATCAGTCCAAATCAAGGCCTTCAAGACCACACAAGCCTTCATGGAGCACACCATTTCTACAATTTTATTAGTGTGTTTCTTGCAACATCAAGTCCTTACTATTTCTAACCAATTCTTTACCCTTTAATAATTTTATTGTGACTAGTGTTACAAGACTCGGATTCGCCTCAGACTCGGCAAGCTAGATTCGGACTCGGTGCCCGGACTAGGCAAGGACTCAACAAATTGAAAAACCCAGGAAATTCAAAGATTTTTAAGGATTTAAATATTTTTTCATGTATCATTCAATCAATTAACATCAAAGACACAATAATTGACATAAATAGAAGCTACTTTTCATACATAGACAAGTTTACATTGATCACATAAGTATACATGCGAAGTGCATTATTGAAGGAAATAAGTTAATTGTTAAACTAGTTACTAAATAACATATTAGAAATCTGAAATATAATATTATAAATAGTGTCACTGTCAAAGACTCAAAAGTCTACAATATCATGGAATATGAAATCCATGGAATCAAAAGTTCAAAACATATTTCAAAATAAAATGCCCTATGTCTTCTTGCGTGTATGCCGAAGATAGGTCATGAAAGATTTTGCAGCTATCTTTTGTCCCTGTATCTGAGGCTCAACCTCAGTGGCATCCTCATCATCCTCACCATCCTCACCCTCCTCATAATCATCATCATCCTCAGATCCGTCACTCTTAGCCTCAGGGTCCTTCACTAGGTCTCCTCGCGCTCTAGCCTCCTCTTGTGCCATTGCTACTGCCTCTGCCTCTCGATCCACCTCATCAACCCATTCTAAGTCTTCATCATTGAAGACAAGATCATCAATCTCAGTGTTCCATTCTGCTAGTGGATCAACCTCCTCTAAAATGATAGGAGATGTGTGAGTGCCCAAGATTTGTCTATGATGAAGGCGAAGGTTATAATGCACAAACACAAGATTAGTCATCCTTTTCACTGCCAACCTATTGCGCTTCTTCAAGTGTATATGCTCGAACATACTCCAATTGCATTCACACCCTGAAGCACTACATGGCTGGCTCAAGATACGAATTGCAATCTTCTGTAAATTTGACACTGTATTACCAAACATCTCCCACCATGCATCTGAAACAAGAGATTTTAAAAATCAATTCTATAACTTTGACTTTATCAATGTAAAATGGTGATAGAATTAGAAATTAGAATTTAGATTTTAGAATCATAGATTTTTACTTGGCATTAGTAGTGTCCAATTTTTCTTGCATAATTCTCGTGAGAAAAAGTCTCCTTGTGCAGTCCTATACATTTCTATCTCACAGATTACTTGTGTTCCAACTGATTCATCTAGGGACATTCTCTCTACAACATCATAAAGCCCACTCCACACCTCATGATCTACCTTAAAACTTAAGCTAAATTGGAATGCTGGATTAAGGAAGTGGGCCGCTGCATGTATAGGCCTATGAAGTAGATTATGCCATCGTCGATCAATGACAGCCCATATGGGACCATATTTATCCTGATTCCCTACAAATTTTTTTCTAATGGCCTCTTTCACCCTATCCATGCCCTCATAGATATATCCCATTGCAGACTTCTCCCCATCAGCAACTCGTAGGAGAACAATAAGAGGCTCTATGAACTACAATCATTGTGAAAGTAGAAAGTTAGAAACATTAAGCTTTAAGCTTTACTTTAAAAAATGAACAATGAACATAAACAAGTGTGAACAAAAATGATGAAATGAAATGGAAATGAGAACAAAAAGAAAAATTACCTCCACAATATCTTTGGCCGGTTGCCAAAAGCCACTCTCATAAAAAATACAATTAGTTGTCTCTATACTTGCATTGCTCTTTGCATATGATGATGAAATCCACTCCTCACTTACAAACATGTGTCTCAAAGCACCCTTGGATTTAAGCAAAGATTGCAACATGATAAAATTTGTTGCAAATCGAGTGACCCCTGGACAACTCAACTCTTTTTTATTTGTGAATTGCCTCATAAGGTTGAGGACCCAAGTATGATTATATATAAATTTACAAATTTTCCTTCCTTGCTCTACACATTTTTATCTATAAAAGTTTGCCAAGATCCTCCAACATGAGGTCAATGCAATGAGCAGCACAAGGGGTCCAAAACAAGTGGCGGTGCCTCTCTATAAGAAGTTTACCTGCAGCAACATAATTTGTTGCATTATCTGTGACTATCTGAACCACATTCTCCTCACCCACCTTCTTCAACACGTCCTCAATTACCTCACAAAGATACTCAACATTTTTTGTTTTCCCTGAAGTATCAACTGATTTCAAAAACACTGTGGCACCTGAGGGAAAAAAAAGCAATTTAGTACAATCATAATTTAAATCAACTAATCACTAAATCAATAGTTTACTACTAGTAAGTAGTAGTACTAGTAATAACAAGTACAAGTTCTACAATTACCTGATGAAGAGACAAGAAAATTAAGCAGTGTTCTATTTCTTTTGTCGGTCCAACCATCAGTCATGATTGTGCAACCCTTCCTCCATATGTCACGCTGCTCCTCAATTGCAACTTTTACATCAGCCACTTTTCGGGTCAAAATAGGACCTTTTAGTCCTCATCATTAGGGGCTTTGAACCTCGGACCACAAACAGTAACAACATCTATTGCAATTTGCCAATAAGGAGACCTAAAACAAATTTAAAAAACACTAAGTATACTAGTAAGTTTTACTTTCAACTTTCAACTTTCAAAATTATTATAATGAATATGGCATATTCTTGAGTCTTAAAAGTTAAAAGCAAGAAAACTAAGACATAGAAAGTCAAATAATTTAACAAGTACCTTGTTGTATTGAATGAAATGCCATTGTAGAAAAACAAATTTCCAAGTGCCATCTTGGCAGCCTCATGTTTCTCCCTATTCCAAGCCATGCTCTCAAGCGATGGTTGGGCACCCGGAGTCGTGCGTGGAGCAAACATGGAATTTAATGTGGATTTCTTCTTATGAATCCGAGACCCAATGGTCGTACTTGCACTTGTAGTACCACTCCTAGATGGAGGTAATGGAGAATGAAAACTTGAAGAGCTCTCTCCACGTAAGCTTGCCATTTCTTGATGTTGTTTCTTTCTTAATTCTTTTTTCTCTTCATGGGCCTCTAAATGAGCTTGCATTTCGCGTATAATCTCCTGTGATGCTTCTAGGCATGGTTTAGCATCATGCCCTGATATATGTGCAAGGTGATATTTCAGCTTATTAATACCTCCCCATTGAATTTAATAAGACACTTCCAACATGTAACTACTCCTTTTTTTGAGCCTAGGATGACATATTTCCAAGCCTTATCCCTTGCTACACAAATAGGGTCTGCATCTGGGTTAATTGAAGGCATAGACGAACTACCCTCAGCTTGAGACATTATGTTGCTGCTGCAATATATCATAAAATAAAAAAATAAGCATCTACAATAATGAAAATCAAAGACTAAGACCTCTTACTATTCAAGTTTTTTCATCAACATAAAATGTAGGAAATTTAAGATTCTAAGGACAAACAAATGTAAACACCATAAAAATATGAAATTTGAATGTAAAAAATTCATAATGCAACTTACCTCTTCAAAATTGCTCCCAAAATGAAGATATGCAACTCAAATTTATAGAGGCCTCCTCCAAATGCTTCTTTCAGCTCCTTGCAATGTGTGAATACAAGCTAGAAACTAGCACAAGCAATCAACAATCAACATATGAGAGTCAATCGATTTGCTGATTTTTTTGTCTAAAACTCCTATATTTTTCTCCCAAGCCTTTTTCCTCTCTTCCAAGTCTTTGAAAATGATAGGATGACCTTTTTAGGCCAAATAAAAGGCATATATGCAAAAAAAATCATTAAATTTTTTTAAATTTTTATGTTTTCACTTTTTTTAACGTGGCTGGACGCATCGAGTCTAGGCCACGGGACTTGGTGAGTCCTTCGAGTCCAAGGACTCAGCGAGTCCTGCAGACTCGCCTAGGACTCGGCCGAGTCCTAGTGCCGGGTCAGTTTGCCTTGGCTCAGGACTCGCCGAGTCCTGTAACATTGATTGTGACTGCTTCAATTGAGTGGAACCCATAAACTACTAGGATTAGCATTGAATATTGGCTATCCAAACCTCAAATGATAACATGTTCAAGGAATGAATGCTACAAATGCTCCAACATGCAGAATGCCTTATCATTTTTGCATTTGTGAGTGTTTTTAAGATATAGAACATTTGAGAAATAATTAAAAGCATTCCATGCATTCCCAACATCATTTTTTATCTTTGTTAGTTTCCAATATTCACTTCTAATATCTCATTCACATGGGTGGTGGAACTTGGAAGATTGTGACATGGGAAGAGTATTTATTGATGAACATTTTATATATTTCATTTTTAAACTTTAAAATTTTGTTGTATTATTATTTTTAATTGTAGATGTTGATCCATAAACCTCATGGGTACTCCATGTGCAGTTTTACCAACATGATTCCTTTTAATTTTCTCTTTGTTTGCCACAAGTACTATGCTTTATTGCATAACATAAAAGGCTAAAACATATGATGTTATTAATTATGTTCTATTGGGTCTTGGATGGGGGTGCATGGGTACGGGGGCCAAGGCCCTAGATTTGGGGATAGTGAAAGGATGGTGTATGGTGGGGTCAAGGGGTGGTGGCCAATGGAGTTGAGGGGAAACACCCATCCTGGGGTCCTGGGGTAGCATCACCAAGCTCAAATTAAGGCCTTCAAAACTACACAAAGCTTCATGGAGCACAATTGTTTTCACAATTTTTATCACTATGTTTTTGCAACATCAAGTTCTTTCTATTTTAAACTAAATTTTCACTTATTAGAAAAAAATTATGACTATTTAGGGTGTGGGTAGAGCCCATAGACCATTCAGTTTAGTCATTGGTACAAACATTGAAAAATGTCATATCCCCAAATTCAGAATATTAAAAGAAAAATACGATTAAAATAAATTTTAATTAAAGATTGAAATTTATTTATATCATGCACATAGTAATCTACCACAGTGACTATTATCATTAATCGAATGAAGGGAAAGACAGGAACATTACGATGAGATCATCTAATATTATTAATCGATTACAAGAGACAACGGATAATTAGCGGAAGCTCCCAGCACCATCAAAGAAGTATAGTAATGTTATACAGGAAGGTGCCGATAAGTATGACCGGCGATGGGCATTCACATAGTGAACGGGTATCAAAACTATACTGGCTATCACCCAATCGTGCCTCTCAGTAGCACCATCAACGACATATACGATATCAATTAGAAGACTATTGTATCAACGACAGAAGAAACAATATAGAGATGTCGGTACATATAAGATAAGATCCATCGACCAAATAAATAGTCGAAGATCATAGTAATAGGAATAACTGTGTATTCAGACTACAACCGGAAGCAAAGATTAATAATGACGTCTCCAAATATGGTGGACAAAGGCGGCTATGAGTATCGATTCATGGTAAAGACAACTAAGCAAATGGTTTTGATGATTAACATGAGCTCGGCATTATCCATACCGTCAATTTCCATTAATGATTAAAGGACTTCACACAATTGTATAAGTTAAGCATATTAGACAAAAACGATAACAAGGCATCAAGCACCGGTTATTAAAGAAACTAATTATAAGTCATAGTCAACCGGTGGTGACTCTTCATTATGGTTATTATATAATGAGACGATCTTTCCATCGTGGCTCTTCAACACATACTTATACTAAGCCGATCGACTTTCCAAAGCATGTGAAGACGAATTCAATTTATAACCTTATTTCCCTTTGTGGAATTTGCTCGATAATAAGAGCAGCATAGTTGGTTACTGCCACAACCCATTCGGTGCAAGCATATCAATGGCAGATCAGAGACGACATCGTTAAAGAGCATATAATACCAAAGATATATTAGAGACGACTCCTGTACGGAGTATTTGCATAATTAATATCAGAACATCTGAGATGACATACTTCTGCCAAATATCGTTTATCTTGTAACTTACAACACATATCATATCGAAGATCATAGACAACTCATAGGGTAATGTGCATACAATTACATTGCTAGATCAGAAACAACCAAGATATATACATTTGTATTACAATATTACTTTCGAACTGCCAAACATACATTGCAGTCATTGGTACATATTGATATAATTATCTCTATATTATCATTGCATTGTAATAGCATTGGAACTATCAGTTACTGGCATTTGGAATTACTAGTCATATATACATTCCATCACAATCCATTTTCCACTGCATTATTATTAATCTGTGCAGTTCCATTGTTGTAGCATTTGGAATTACCAGTCATATCTGTAATTCATTAACTTGTGTTCATAATTCACTGTCATTGCATTCCTAAATTGATATAGCTGCACATTCCATTAAGGAGAATTTAATAATTCATGTAGTGTACACATAATCATAAAAGGGGACATTACAAAATAAAAAAATGATTGAAAGAATGAACACTTTGAGCTGAATGATGCAGGGGACACCTAGGTATTTCTAGTGCATTTAGAAGATGTGACCAAGTCCCTTAAAGGTCTTTGAGATGTTTCAGAGTCTCCTAGTCTCCAAAACAAGGGAATATTTTAGAAACATCCCTAGGTACATATGGGTACTGACAAAATGATGGGGGTCGTTTCCCCCAAGTCCATGCATCTCGAGGATGTTTGCATAGCATAAAGCTATGGATTTTTTTTGGTGGTGCATCCACATAAAACACTTGTTATCATAGTATCTATAGTGTTGTAAAACTGCACCCTGTGTAATTTACCATTATGTCATGCTCCTAACTTAGCCAAAAAACAAAAATGCCACATAAGCCTCCATGTTCCTCCACGCCCCTTGTCCTTTTCTGCCAAATTCTTGACCATGTGGTTTGGTCAGTGTAGGACACGTGCACATCATGAAGATGTTTGCGTGGCATGCATTCATCCCACAAATATGTAGACATGGAGTGAGTCGTTGAGATGCTACAATTGCCACCCTTGCAATGTAACACCTCTCACTATTGCCTACCAACGTCGAGAATTGTCTAGGTGGCTTAAAAGTTGATCGTTGAGCCTCATTTTCTCTTCTTCCGCTCACTTTGGCTCTTGTTGACAATTGAGAATTCACTCTACGACTTCTTCACATATTCTTAAGCTTATTCTTGCATTTGGACAACTTTTGTACAACATTTTGGTCTTCACAACATTGCAACACTGTCACATTTGTCATCTTGCCTTCATTCCATTGAGCTTCACCTTCATGGCTTTGAAGAGGGAGTCTCTCATCTTGCTTAACTTGATTCTGTTTAGCATATCATACTATCTTGATCATTCTCTTGTTATCTCATTTATCATTATTCGTCTATCGCCTTTTTGGTTATCTATCACCAATAATCCATCTTCTAGCTAATGTGCAGGTGGAAACACCAAAGCAACAACCCCAACATTTTTCCTTTTCTTGTGTGTGTAGGTTCTGGAGGAGGAATAGTTTGCAGGGTTCTTCTATCTTCTCCATTGTTAGTTTAATCTTTTCCTTTTCTGCTTCCATTTTTGTTATTACCACTATAAAATCATACATTTGCATTTATTGTTATTAGTTTGGTTTACTTTATGTTGAACTAGTTAGTGTCTAAATTCTTTGTCTTGCTCTATGTGCCTTGTTTGTACAAGACAAAAGCAAGTTGCGTGGACATTCTACATCCACATTGTAATCCTAGACTTGTGTGGGTATTCAAGACAATGAGCTTGCAGAGCTTGGCAGTTAATCTTGACAGTTAGCTCTTTCATTTTTGATAGTCAAAACTTTTTTTTTTATCTATTAGTAATGTTTAGTTAAATCAACTCTTGTAATTAGTTTTAAAACACATATTTCATCAATTAAATTGTCTTGATCACCCTAGCTCACCAGAGTGCTAGAAGAAGTGAGGTGACACAAAGGTCAATTTGCTCCTTGGGATTTCATCAGTCTTGAGGGTGGCAAATTCCTTTCTCCATATTTTGGTGAACTTGATGTGAACAAGGGTTTTCTACATCATCCTTCACATTGAGTGATAGTACTTTTGTCTACATGGTGACGATCACTTCCACATCGCCAACTAATCAGAGGGTGTGTAATATATATGCATAACATTCACCCCTCTTGATGCCCCTTATAGTGGAGAGCCTTATCCCATATATCCTAGTGCTTGTCAACGAGACCATTTTCAGATATGTGATGGTTGACCTTGCATGCCAAGTGGATATTATCACAAAAGAGGTACTTTTTGTAAACGAGCTACATCATGAATGAAATGATGAGTGCTTGGCAACCATCAAAACTCATGATAAACTATCACTTCCCCCTTTGGGATCGGCTACCTTAATGATTTAGGTGGGACCAAAGGTGATTTATACTACCTTTGTTGACATACCAGAGTTAGACCTCATTTAGGTCGAGCTAGGTATCCCTTGGCTCTTCTCCATGGGAGTTGTTCCCTTTGTGGTCCATAAGTGCCTTAATTTCTCTCATGAGGGTACCATATAGATGATCCAAGTCATTGGTTATTGGCCCCTGCTATCCCATGGGTGCTTCTTATTGGAACACTTCTAGCCTACTCTAGTAGGGACCCTGCATCCTTGGTAGGATGTTTCATTTCTTTCTTATAATAAATACAAAGGGAAACTATCTTTAAAATTTGTAGTGCCTATTCCCTCTCATGTGTTTGTTCCATAATTTTAGGCTACAACCCTCTCTTACGACTCAACATGCTTAGTCTTTTGTCCCTACCTTGGGGGCACAAGGCAAGTGTGTGTCTTAGGGGAAGCTTCCTTGCCCATTGCAAACTTTGCATCCTCTGGTGGCGTCCTCTATTTTTGTGTGTGTATAGCGTGGACAAAGTTAAGATACCCATATTGCCTAAGCCTAAGGTTTTCCCTCCTTTCTCGGTCCCAATCCTTGTAGACATTCCTTGCCCTATCGTTTACGGTAAGAGTAAGAGGTTGTCATAGACTTCTCCCTCTCCTTTGGCACTTGCCCCCTAGCCTTGGAGGGCAATCTTTGTTCCTTTTGTTGCTTGCAAGGTGAAAAGGGGAAGGGCACCCTTGGTTGAGCCAACAGTTGCTTCTTCGATGGCACCTCCTACCACATCGATGGGGCCCTCTTCTTTGTTGGTCACTACATTGACGACTGTGCCAATGGAGCAAGATACCACTTAGCCTCTGTAGACCTCTCATCTTGGTTTTAACCTATGTTGGAACCAACTTGCATGAGTGTAAGTGTTGCTAGCGAGCTAGGGCTCTAGAGCGTGAGGCTGTTATGAAGACAAATATTGAGTCTTCTCCTGCTCCCTCTTTAGCTCATGTTCCAACTTCTATCTCAACTCCTACTGCACCAATCCCTTGTCTCGCTTTCGACTGTTATGGGTGTGACTATCAAGCCTTGAGCCAAGTGAGTCTAGGTTTTCATTTCACTTTCCTAGGAGACCTCGCTGATCACCTCTTTGTCCGATATTTCACCATTCTTTACACCTATAAAAATGATGCATACACAAGTTGTGTCTAGTGCAGTTATGTCTATTCAACTTGCACCATCTCCTAATCGCCATCCCAACTTTACCAGGGTGCTTAGGCTAGCTACATTAGATCCAAGGGTGTCTCCTCCATCCTTTGAAAGCAAGTTCGAACAAGGCCTCGTGCTCAAGTTTCATCATTGCAAGTCCACTCTAATAGACCCTCTCTAGGTTTCTGTGTTCATAGTGGAGCAAGTTCCAGCTTCTCCCGAGTTTGTCATTGCCTCTTTTGTAGAGGTTGGTGATGCTCGTGCCTTAGTTTGAGTCACTTGTATCTTATGAGGCATGTATGTTTGACTTTCTTGAGGAGATTTTGGCATTGACGAAAATCTTCATGAGATCTCTCGCATTGGCCTCAGTTAAGCTATTGGATAACGACATCGAAGCCTCTTCATCCTCGACTTTGGTTGTGGTTGGGGTGCTTGGGGCTGCTATAAATATTATACCATTATAGTGGCAACCTCCCTCCGCATATGATCAAGATTGGGATGATGATGATGTGTTGGTGGATGATCTATGAGGGAGTACTGACTTCTACATATGTAGAGTAGAGCATGCTTGTCTATGCTCCCCTATGCTTGTTTGTTAATGTTGTTCCCCTCTGAAGGACCCTTGTACTTAATTGGTACTTGGAAACATAGGGTTACATGTTGTAAAACTTGTATTTGTCATCAATTTTCTTTTTCGACATTTGGGGACAATGCAAAGTATTAGCATTTTGGGTTATCCTTCCAAGTTGAGCCAATTTTTTGTCAGTCTTTATGTGCTCTTCTTCATATCTGAAGCATTTTAGCCCTAATGAAATACCCATGAGAAGTTTTATATCATATATCCTTTTCACTCTTATTGGTCCTAATGTTGAACAATTGGATCCTCTGTCTTTTCTTGCTTGTCTAGATGTTGTAGATATCACATGTCACCTATTGTGGGGTGACATTCAATGGAATTAACATCTCATATGTTGACATGCCAAAATGTCTCTTTCTCTCTTTACAATGTCTCGTGTTCCTCTCTAAGAAAGATGATCCATTCTAACAGGGGGTTGTTATGTCTTATTATTTGATTGTCTCTATATCACACATTTTAAAAAAAAATTAATTTTTTCAATGTATTTGTCTACCATTGTGGGGGCCAATCCACTTATATATCAGATCATTTTTTCCCTATTGTGTGATCATCTAGCTTTGCTACCCATATTGGCGTATCTTTTGCCCTGTCGTGTGGCTATCTACCACTGTTACCCATATCGATGTTGTGATAATCTCTCACACTATCATACAACTATCTAGCCTTTGCTACTTGTGTTGTTATGATCAATGTTGCCCTATCACACGACAATCTAGCTTTTGCTACTTGTATTGACACATATCTAAAGTTGACCATCATATGATTATCTAGCTTTTACTACTTGCATTGACACACTCAAAATCACCCTATTGTATGGCTATCTAGCATAACACAACTTTCTACTGATACCGACATGCTATCAATAATCTATCTCTACCTCTTATCATTATCTCTCTTTCATCTAGCATGCTTGTCTACAACTTGCATGTTGGGTGTCATTTTACAACAATTTAGTTCCTTCCCCTAGGGGCAACCTCATGTAGACAAAATACCCTCAGGTAAGTTTTCTCTATTTGAGCTTACATCTTTGATCATGATATGCTCTCTAAAGGGGTGAATCGACATCAACCAAAACTTTTAAATAATCAACAACCAATGTTAACCACCACACAACTTATTAAACAATGAACTGAAACAATAATACATAAACACCAAGAATTTTATACGTGGAAAACCCAAATAGGGGAAAACCATGGTGAACACTTTCTCACAAAGATAAATCACTGAATATATAATTTGATTACAAGGATAATATGAGCTCACTGCACTGGATTCGCAAACAAAAGCTCACTACTCTAGACTTGCAATAAAATAACCAAAACATTCATGTATATATTTCAAGCTCCTGTAAATTACATTGTCAAATAAATAGATTCACATGAAAACTCCCCCTCAGACCATGCAGTCTGAGTCATTTGTTGGAAGAGAGAACGACACCTTAATTGATGTTGAACGACACCTTAATTGATGTCGGACCACCTTCAGAAACACCTCTTGTTTTCTTCAACAAATATGTATTGTTCCTTTCTTTTGAGTCTTCTGTGCAATATGTCATGTCATGTTACAATTATATGAAATTGAACCATCCTTTTTCATCCTTGCAGTTTTATTATTCATAACATTGATGTTTATTCTACAGTCAACTTTTCTGTGTCCATATCCACTTCTGCACTGAAAAGCCTTATGTCTAAACTTATTGCAATGATAACATCTTCCATTAAAAACATAACTCTTTTTTTGACTTCTACATTCATTAGCTTCGTGCCCTGCTTAATTGTAGGAAAAATAAGTTCTAAAGATGAATACTTGGAATGAATAGGAGGTGGTTTTTGATTCATCAACCTCTTTTTGTCTTCTTGCATATGATCTTCCAAATCCTTTTTGTCTTCCGCTTGCTTCTAGTCTACCAAATCCTTTTTGTCTTCCAGTTGTTTCTCTAATTCATTGTTTCTTTCCTCGACGTTCTTTAGTAATGCATAATCCACTTTGTCTTGTCTGAGTTCCATTTCAAGTTTCTCAACTTCATCTGTTATGATTAGGTAATACTAAGAGGAGGGGGGGTGGCGGGGGGGTGAATCAGTATTACAACACTTTAATTTAAACTTCAACCAATTATAAATAAACCATAATAATGCTGCAATGAAAAGAACATATAAGCACAACACATAACTCATGACACCATGATTTGTTCTCGAGGAAACCCTAGCCAAGGGAAAACCCCGGTGGGGATGATACCCACAACTGTGCACTAAAATATTATATCCCTGTTAGGAGATCTAGCTTTGTTAGGAGCTGATTGTTACATAGTACATTTCCTTGTTAGAGGAATACAAAACCCTGTTAGGGGATACAAAACCTGGGGATACAAAACACCTAGTTAAAGGTGGTGAGCATACAAATCTTACAATAAAAAACTGTCTCAAAAGAGTTCTCCAAAAATGAACAATACAAACACTACCTTTGCTTAGATAGTTCTAGTTATAGCTCTATCACATACTGATCTCGCATCTACTCTCCGCTCTCAGATTCACATCCATTACATCATCATCACACTCACACTTCTCGCTTCCACAAAACATTCTATACTTATACAAAATCTGCCATCCAATCGGCTTCACAAATATCATACAAAACATAATAATAAATTATGTAAATGATAAACATAGAGTTAGCGATCTTATATTACCAAAGTGTCAGCAATATACTTTATCCATCTAACTTAGCACGTTACCATATCTACTATCATTCTCTCAATCATCGCAATTGATCGTGTGCCCTATTACACTGATTCTTTGTCTTCGCATACCTTCAAACCATTGTATCTCATTGATTTGATCACCAAAACACACGCGAACTTAACAAAAGGTCCTACATATCCCAAAATACCTTCTACTATCTTCACAAGCCATAATACATCATATACTGTCATTGGTAATCAAAACTGTACACCAGTGCACTGATATCCTGATTCTGTACTTAGTCATTTTCATCACTGTGACTCGAGTAAAAAACTCTTTGTATGCGATCACTCGAGCATAAGTGTTGCCATAAATGACAACCCTCAAGTGATTCCTAGTGCTCCAAAACATCACTTGCCAACAATCTCTTCCTTTGGCATTGATGGCAACACTTAGTGAAAAATGACTAAGTGTCAACGGCACTAACTTCCTTCTACCATATACATTACTCTTTTTTTTTGTTCTCTTTCTCTTTTTCTCTTTTTTTGATTATTTTATTTTCTTTTTATTTACTCTTTTCTTCCTCTCTTCTGTACTCTTCCTCTCTTCATTTTTCTCTTCTCTTCCTCTCCCTTTGACATCAATGGCAAAAGTAATTACAAAAATTTCAAAACTTTCTAAGCACAAAAAGACTTAGTGCTTACTCACCAGATTTAAGATATCTTGGAAAGAGTTTTCCAAGGTCTTCACTTCTTCAGCCCATGATTTGATCAATAGCTCATTGGCATGGATCAGTCCATTTAGTGTATATGACACTATCTCCACTGCCTTAAGCTCAGTAGGTATAGACATAGACATTGATCCTTCAACCTTTTCCATCTCTGATAGATGTGTCTCAAGCATTGAAAGTTTAGGAGTTATTAGGCTCCTCAACAAGCCAAATCTGTCTACCACTTTCCCTTTTTCTGTTTCATGACTGTGATTCTAGTAGAAAAGCTCTTTGCATGCGATCACTCCAGCATAAGTGTTGCCATAAATGACAACCCTAAGTGATTCCTAGTGCTCCAAAACATCACTTACCAACATCATCTCCCCAACTTCCATTGCATTGAGTTAGAAAACATAGATTCTCACATTTATCTTCAATATAATAGATGTTCTCAGCAATCTGAAAACCTTCTGCAACTGTTTTACTATTCTTTTTCCTTTTGACAACACAACCATTACTTTTGAACATAACTCTATAACCTTTGTTACACTTTTGACTAACATTTAACAAATTGTGTTTCAAACCTTCAACAAAATAAACATCATCAGCTCTATGCCTACCATCAATTGAATTGACATCAACCAAAACTCTTACTTAAATAATCAACAATCAATGTTACCCACCACACAACTTATTAGGTAAACAATGAATTGAAACAATAACACACGAACACTAAGATATTTATACATGGAAAATCCAAACTAAGAAAAACCACAGTGAACACTTGCTCACAGAGATAAATCTTTGATTATATAATTTGATTACAAGGATAATAGGAGTTTAGTGCTCCAAACTTGCAAACAGAGGCTCATTGCCAAATATAGATAGGAGCTTACTACTTTGAACTTGCAATAATGACTCACTGCCCAAGTAGCAAGATACAAAAAAAAACTTTTGCACTCAAGACTCATTGCCCTAGGAACAAGATACATACAACTACTCTTCACAATCGATAAAGATAAATTCTCTTGATAATGCAACTATCTTGCACAGCACTATCAATGCCAACAATACATTGTCATTGCCTTTACTTCTCTATGCCATAGTCACAAAATAGCAACCTCATAAACTAAACTCCGCTCTTCCAAAATTTTGCTTACAAATCTTCACTTTCTTGCTAACTACGCTCTTTCATTTTCTAACAAAGCACACACTCTACTTAAATACAAGACAGGTCATTGGAATTACAAGGTTGACCATGCCAAAAGAAAATTAAAAACAAATTACAAGTCGGCCATATCAACAACAAATCATAATGAGGTCCATGCCCAAGAGCATCCAGACCCAAACATAGGTCACACATAACATGAACCCATTCGAATAAGAGATAAACATTAAATGCGATACCTTGATAAAAAAATTGAAGCATGATCCACACCAGGAGAGAGAGGGGACCACGAACATGTTACACATAGTCCAATACTAAATTGACAATTATAGGAACAACTTTCGTAGTTATCTCAAACGTGTAGCATTACATTGTCCAAAGAACCACATCACTTGCCAGTTGTATCCTGATCTCCACATGCTATGGTGAAATCCGAACTCCATGTTAGATGCCATATCACTTGCCAACTGTCCACGTCAGTAGCCATCACAACACATGTCTGGACCAGAAAACAAACTGATCACAAACGACATCACTTTGAAACATTATTTTCGGATCACCGGGAACCACCACAACCAAGACCAAAACTTGAATACAATACAAATCACATATGCACATCTTCAACCTTTATTTCCAGAGTAGAAACCTTTTGAAAAACATAGTTGAACAATTGTCATTTTCAACTATATATCTTTGTTACCGAACCACTGACTTTCAGACCTCCTAAAGTACTGAATATGATCTCCCTAATACGTACCTCTCATAGACATTGTTCTGTAGCACCATCATGTCTAGCACACAACCTTACTCTTCTAGATCAATCATCCTTCTTCTAGACAATCTGATATACCTAAACACGTCTTCAACAAATACCTCCAGACCATAGTGTTTGAGAAAACAAAGAAAATACCTCTAGACCACAATGTTTGACATCAATGACAACCAAAGAATAACAACCAAACATTTATTTCCAACAAATTCAACTCTTGTAGTTCTCATTATATTTTGTTTAATTCTTAAAACACAACTTTCATCAATTAAGTTATCTTGATCACCCTAGCTCACCAGAGTGCTAATAGAAGTGAGGTGGTGCAAGGGCTGATATTCTCCTTGGGATTTCATCTATCTTGAGGGTGGAAAATTTGCTTCCCCACAATATCTATGATTTTTGAAGAAAGTGGATATTCATTCCCTATCTTGTCAATATGAATTTGTTATTGTCTAGTCAATGATAGATTGATCTACTTGTTATTGTTGAAAGAAAATTGCATAACAATTAATGCGAGTCCAAAAATGAAGCTTAAGTACAAATCAATGTTAATTTTTTAATAACAAGGAGAGAATATATAACATGAAAATTAAAATATTGATATAAGTTTGATGTAATACATTCTCTAGCCTATGTACTTTTTTGATTAGAATACTTTTGACATAAATGTTTGTTGCAAAATAGAGTAGAATGAGTAATTGATGAGTTTGTATGATTGAGTTGGTGTGGTTGTCATTGATGTGAACATGATGTTGTCATTAGTGACTACTTTCTGTGTAATCAATATTTGACTATATTGCTCCCACATATTCAGGATGCTGAGAATCTATTGCTGAGATTTTGAGATGATAATGAACACTGTTTGAAGATGTTTATTTCAAGTTTCTGTGATTGATAGTGGTCTTTGCATGAAATGCATGCTTCACATTGCTTTGCATGACAATTTCTGATGGTGTGCTTCTGGAAATGAGCTATTAATGTTCTTGGCTTCATTCATTTCAGATGGCACAAGAGTTTTGGCTTCAAGACTTTATTTGAAAGATTGATGGTGTTTCTACTCTCGGTTTGACTGCCCTTAGGTGTTTACACTTCAATTATTTGTCTTGGTATATGCAAGGTGAAATGTAACATGTATGGTGATATTTTTTATCCTAGCTATGATGTGTTGTGGTTCACTTTGCATTCCTCCTCATCGTCGGAATGTTTAGTGTCGACCTAATAAATTGTATTTGGCTACTTGCTTGGTCAGTAGAGGGAGACTTCACAAATAAATATTGGTTTAAATAAGGGATAAATCATTGTGGTACATTGTGGATGTGCAACATTGATGTATACTTTTTCAAGTTCTATACAAGTGTGTACATATGTGAAGATGTATGAAAGAAGATCTATTTCCCTACATGTTTAAGATGTTGTGAAGAGTGTTTGAGGACAGTGTGAATATTCATGTGTTAGTTACTGAAAGCAGCGAGTCAATTGTGGATCGATCAGTTGAGTTGTTGTGCATAAGTGGTGAATCTATTATCTTTTATCCTTCTTTTGGGCAATGCATCTTCCTTCTTCGAGCAATGAGCCCTTTGACAAGGAGCCTATTTTTTTGTTGTTGTAAAAAAACACATTAACCAATGTCATCATAACACACGTTTATATATTTGAGAATAACCTTCTCCATAGTTTTTCCCTCAACAAGGTTTTCTACATAAATTTGGTATTTCATATTTTTGGTGATTGTCACACTCTCATGTTTTCATCTTTCTGCAATTAAGGTTTAAAGTATATTTGGTGGAACTAATTAAAGTTATATTAAGGTGTAAAAGTTTGTGGACAATTGATTCACCCCCTACTTGTCTTGCATATTCACCAATTGGTATCAGAGTTGTGTTTCTTTGGAGAAGACCTTAACCACTTAAGGAGATCTTGACGTTGCACAAGTTGGCACTCCCTACTTTTGATGGATCTGACTATGCATATTAGAAAGTATAGATGCGAGGATATTTGAAACTCATATGTGAAACCAACAATTGGACTGAGAACATATGAAAACAATGAAAGAGTAAGGTATGCAATTTGTAGTGTTCTAACTAAAATTGAATTGACAAAAGTTGTATATTTAAAAATTTCTCATGATGTTTGGGAAACCTAAAAAACACTTATGAAAGAAATGATATGCTCAAACATGTTAAAATTCAAAATGCAAAAGCTAAGTATGAAGGACTGCAGATGGAGGAAGAAGACACCATAACATAGATGTAGATGATTGATGATGTGTTAAATGATATTAGAAGTCTTGATGGCACACTGAAAGAAAATGATGTGGTACAAAAGATACTCGTAACAATTATTGAAGCTTATAACTCTTAAGTCTCTACCATTGAAGAAACTCATATTTTAAATCAGTATTCTAGAGAACAAATGTATGGTGCATTTCTTTCTTTTGAGATTGTAGAATAAGAAATGCTAAGAAATGCTAAGATGTAGGTTACTTACCAATTCCTACATACATTGGAATACAAATCCACTACAAAATGAATCCAATTAGCACAACGAAGAGAGTAAGGGTGTCAATGCGAGATCTACACAATGTAGGGTTTTGAATCTAAATTTGACTGTTGCCAGAATCTCAGATCTTGTTGTAACTTCAGATCTGGAAGTCAGGGACCTAAATCTTTATGCCCTAAAATTTCCACTGAAAAAATGGTAGGGACAAGTCAATTTCTTGGGGACTGTATTGCCCAGATCAAGAATTACAACCCTGCAACCAATACTTGCACATAGAAAAATGAGAAAAAAGGTTGTAGAAAGGAGTTTGCCTTGTTCAAACCTCTGTTTAGGAATCAACCTTGAAATTGAATTGAAATTGCATAAAGGGAGATGAAGTGGAAGCTAGATCTGAAACATAAATCACCTTATACCTTGATGATGCAATGCCTCTTTGGATGTGGTCACAAGTGTTGATGCAATAGCTTGAACTCCACAAAAACCTAATAGGAAATCATGAAACTAAAGCCTTGAATGATGGATGTTGTATTTTTCTACAACGCTTGATGAAGAGGAAGACAAATATCTTGAAGATCTTGAGAATTTGCTTGATTGCTTGATTAATGGTGTGAAATTGTGGATTACTTCTTGATAGCTTGCACTTGATTGAGATACCATGTTATGGATTATTATCTCAAATGAGGGGAGAGGATGTCCATTTATACTAAACTCCATCTATTTTGGGGCTCAAATTTTATCAAGAAAGACCACAAATCTAAATCTCGGAGGAAACCCCCCGCCAATGGGCCTTAGGTAATTGCATCTAAAACTTTAGGGACAAGTTTGCTAGGTGACTTGTCCCAAGAAAAATGAGCTCAAATTTTACGGGGATGTCGGGGAAGGTAAAAAGAAGTGGTGGGAGAAAATGCAGGTTGTTGTGAGGTTGGGACAGATTCTAAAAACTAAAAATAAATGAATAGAACCTAGGTGAGGTGATGAATTATGTGATTGGAGGGAAAATGGAGGAACACACTTAGGAATAAGGGCTAAATTCAAGTTTTGAACAAATTGATTAAATATAAGATGCAAGTCTAATAAGTGGTAGAAGAACGTGAAATCAATGTGGAAACACACACAATACTAAAATGGGGCTAAAAATGAGCACCTAATAAGGGTGCTTACTTTTTAGGACAATACATTGAGCCCCCACTTTAGCAGGAGTATGAGTCCACTTCATGCTTACGGTAAAGTAGTAGAAAAAGAAAAAGATTAATATCATGGGAAAACTGCAAGGAGATAAGAGACTGCTAAGTCCAAGGACATAAGCCCCCAAACAAAGGATTTTAACTCATACATCCATATGCAATAATACATAAAACAAAAGCAAAAGCCTAAAGATTACTAAGATTCCAAGTCAACTAGTTGAAGAGACCTTGCTAAAGAAAATGTCTCAACCTCTAGTATCATGCTCAGAAAGATATTGTAAGAGAACAAGTGGTCACTTGAAAAGAGAAAGAGCACACATCAAAGATAATATAAGACTCCATGATTCAGTTAGATAGAAAAGTGTGTTATGCTATGGAATCATGGAGGAGAGAATAAGACAATCATGGATGACACGAGCTAGGAAATTATGTTGCGCTAGGTGATCCATGAGAGATAGAAGAAAGAGAGAGAAGGGGGAAATGGTCTAGAAAATTGTGTTATGCTAGTTCCACCCATCAAAGAGAGTGTAAAGAGGGAGTTGATGATCTAGAACTTGCTAGTCAACTCATAAAGATTTGTGTAAATGAGAGGCTGAATGGCCTAGCAAATTGTGTTATGCTAGTCAACCCATGAAAAGGATAGGTCAAATGGTTTATAAGATTGTGTTATGCTTGTCAACCAATCCTGAATATGTATGCAAAGGAGAGGTAAAATGGGCTAGCAAGTTAGTTCAACCAATCCTAAGGATAGTCCAAGGCAAACATTGTATCCAAGGAAATCTATAAAAAAAATGCATAAAGGGAGATTGTTCTGGCCCTAGCAAGTTGTATTATGCTAGTGTACTCTAATTGAAATGCTTAAAGTAGACAAGATATTTGCAATGAGGAGGTCATGTATGCCCTACCCATCAAATGGAAAATGAGTACTGTTTTGACATCTTAAGGAAGAGATGAACAAGGATAAATCACCTTTAACACCAAGAAGATATCCACAAGGAACACCCACTCCAAGCCAAAGAGGTCAAAACTCCTATGAAGTCAAGGAAGGGACAGATGCAAAGAGATACCATGCAAGAAGTGTAAAGGGGATCCTATTGAAAGATGTTGAAAAAGAGATCATGAATAAGAACGGAAGAATATGCACCTTCCCCATTGCTAGGGAAGGGGATTCTTTAAGGAAGGATGACACACTCTTAGTCTACAAGGTAAGGGATTTTTTTACCATGGAAATCCAATTGCAAACAATGAAGAGGTAATGGTCAATGATATATATATTTGTATAAAAGAGAATCCTTTATGTAGACCAACATATCTATGTAAAATTGGATATCATGTAATAGACAAACACTGCTTAACCAAGAGAAAAGTGGATACTTAGAGAGGATGAGAGAGATCGATATACTACCCTTTCCCCCAAGTGTGGAGACAAGGATAAGGGGAGAGAGGACCTATTATGTTACAAAGTATGATTGCACTATTGATGCAGAGGCATCTTGGGATCTAAGCAATCTTGCATCAACCAAAAAATATATATTTGTTTCCTGTTTGAGAAGTCTAGTGTTTCTGGTTTCGATCAACCTGTGCTTGTGCCTTTGGGTTGCAGTCGCTATTGTATGTTTGTGGCTTCGTGCTGGACCTTATCCTATGATCGCACCTCATTTGGTTTCATCGCCATTGAGATTTTGCAGATTCTTTGCGAGACTGTCTTGTTATTTATTTCCTAGTCAGTCTTTGTGTTTCCCGATTGATTTTCCGATCTATTGATTGGAATCTCCTGTTGCGATTGTGCCAACTCATTGTTATGTTTGAGGCCGACATTTTTGTATGATTGCATGTCTTATTTTTTTCATTGGAGGTTGTTCCAAATGATTTGGGGCCGAATCATTTGTTGTAACACGTTTTCTCTATTCTTGAGAAATATGGTTTTTTTTGGGCCGACCGATGATTGTAATGGCTATATAAGCTTATGGACTTATTCCTAAGGGAGAGATCATCTTCATAAGATTATTTGGTAGTAGTTTGGCTAGGGTTTTGTAAGGGTTTTCCGATCATAATCACGCATGTATACTTGGCATATGAGACTGCATGTTGCAAATCAATTGTAATTGATTTTGTGATAATAATAGAAGACTAGTCTCTCATTTCTTTCCATCTTGGCTTGTTGTTTACGTTGTGTTGTGTTAGCTGCAATTATTGGATTGATCTCTTGTAGGTTTCTCCATCCTTGACTCCATCAAGTGGCATCATAGCAAGTTTTGCAACCTAGAGCTTTCTTGTGGGGTGGCGGTTGAAAGGATCCATCTTGGCTTGTTGTTTCTATTGTGTTGTGTTGGCTGCAAGGATTGGACTGATCTCTTGTAAATTTCTCCATCTTTGACTGCATCAAATGGTATCAGAGAAAGTTTTGCAACCTAGGGATTTCTTGTGGGGTGGTGGTTGAAACGATCCAACCTACAGCTTCTAGGGTTTGTGAAAATGGCCAGGAGAAATTCTAGAGGTGGAGCAAGGAATGTAGATCCAATGGTCTTAGATTTGTTGAGACATTTTTTTGCCAGATTGGAAGTAGTGGAGACTTCTTAGAGGAGAGGGCAACATATAAAAGATGCAAGTGATGAAGAGGAAGATGAACAAAATTAGAATCCAACAGTGGAAGGAGGGAACAATGAGGCACAACTAAAGTTGAATCATGAAGAGGAGAGGTTCATCTGCACCTTGACTAATGTTAATAGGAGAGCTCATTTCAATCCACCTGATTATTATGGAAACCTAGACGCTAATGAATTGATAGATTGGATCATAGAGATGGACAAATATTTTGAGCTTGAAGGAACTAGTGAAGAGAAGAAATTAAATTATGCATGCACTAAGCTAAAGGACATGCATCCTTATGGTGGGAACATCTACAGACAGATCGACAGAGAAGGGGTAAAGACAAGATCAAATCTTGGGAAAGGATGGTGAATAAGTTGAAGGCTAAGTTTTTTACTGAGGACTACCAAGTAAGTTTATTCAGAAAGTTGCAGAACTTGAAGCAAAGAGACCTAAGTGTTAAGAGTTATACTGTGGATTTCTACAAGTTGAACATCAGATCTATTCATATAGATGATGAGGCTGGACAAGTTGCTCACTACCTTAATGGTTTGAAGATGTCCATACAAGATGAAAACAACTTGTTGCAGATCAGGAGTGTTGAAGAGGCTTACAAGTGGGCCTTGAACGTTGAAGAGAAGTTGAACAAAAGGCATGAGCAAAGACACAGAGGCAGAGGAGGAAGATTTAAAAGAGGTAAAGGTAGATCTTATGTCGATCAGGGAAAAATTGAGTCACAAGTTAAGGACAATGATTGGTAGAGGAAGAATGATAGGTTTTCCTACTGAAATGAAGGACGAGGTAGTGGTGAAATGAGGAATTTCAATGGCACTTGTTTCAAATGTGGCGAAGTAGGACACAACCTTTGAATGCAAGCAAGGTAACTCTAATAAGAAGGCAAAAAGTAGTAGAAGAAAAGCATTTGTTGATGAAGAATCCACCAGTTCAATGAACAATAATCAAGTAGAGGAAGGTGCAACCTTTATGATGATCAGGAGACTCCTATACCATAGAGAACAAGAGAAGGAATTTGTACAGAGGAATAATTTGTTTAGAACCATATGTAAGGTACAAATCAAGGTATGTAACATTGTCATAAACAATGGTAGTTCTAATAATCTTGCTTCAGAAGAGTTAGTTGACAAATTGAAGATGCAGAGGTTGAAGCGCGCATCCCAAACCCTATCAGATTGCATGGATACAAGATGAGCATAATGTACTGGTAAGTGAAAAATGCCTAGTTAAATTCAAGATTGGGAAGTATTATGTTGAGGTTTTGTGTGATATTATGTCCATGCATGTGTGTCATATCTTGTTGGGTAGGCCATGACAGTATGATAGGAAAGCTATGCATGATGGTAGAAGGAATGTTTACACTATTGTTGCAAATGGGATGAAACACAATTTGTTACCTTTAGAAGAGCCTCTTAAGAGTGAAGTATGTACTAGTGCAAGAATTTGTGTAGTGGATGGCAGGTAGTTTTTGGATGACATGAAGAATAATAATGTGTGTTTTTCTTTAGTACCTAAGGAGTCTAAGGGAAAAGCCTTGGTAGAAGAACATCCTAAAGAAATAACTAGATTGTTGAATGAGTATGCTGACAACATACCAGATAATGTGTCTAATGGATTACCATCGGTGAGAAGTATTAATCATTGTATGGATTTGATACTAGCTAGGGGCTAGTCTTCCTAATAAAACAACTTATAGGATGACATCAACAGAGAATGGAGAACTCAATAGGCAGGTGCAGGATTTTTTGCAGAGAGTGTTGATTTGAGAAAGTCTAAGTCCATGTGGAGTGCTTGCAGTGTTAGCACCTAAAATGATGGGCAATGGAGGATGTGTACTGATTCTAGAGCCATCAACCAAATTACCATTAAGTATCTATTTCCTTTGCCAAGGATGGATGATTTGATGGATTGTTCGAGTGGAGCTAAGTATTTCACCAAGATAGACTTGAAGTGTGGATATCATGAGATTAGAATCAGAGAAGGTGACGAGTGGAAAATTGCATTTAAGACAAATGACAGATTGTATAAGTGGTTGGTAATGCCTTTTGGATTGTCTAATGCACCTAGTACTTTCATGAGGTTAACGAATGGAGTTTTGAAGGAATTATTGGGTAAGTATTGTTAGACTACAACTGATTGACTACTTGGAGAATAGAATGGAGAATGTGAAGATGATCACCGTGCTACTAAAGTATATGTGAGACATTAGATTAGTTATTATATTGTCATTGATATCAACTAGTTTTGATTGTACTTATCATGATAGTTTAAAACATATGAAGAAGGCAATAATGGTAAATGAATGAGATATTAGCATAAGATAAGATGTATGAGTAAGTTATGAATATGGTATTCATTGGGCAACTTATTGACGAGTCTATGACAATATGATAGTGATTTGATTGTATTATATGATTCTGTTAAGTATTGAAGATCAAGAAATGTACAAGTTAATGTGGTCGGTATATGAAAAATTTAGTATACACCGAGTAGATATAGTGTACACTGAGCAGGTGTAATGTATACCGACTGTGGTATTAACCAAGTAGGAAGTCATCTACACATCACAGTATTGACCAAGCATGAGATATATTGTGGAACATGTGATTGCCAACTTGAGATGATGAGCTGGATGAATCTGGAAGATTTTGAGGATAAAGACAGTTTGTTATGAAGATCTATGGCTGACAAAAGTCAAGGAAGATTGGATGATGAAGATTAAAACATTTCAAGACACAAATTCCAAGGAAGGTTAAAGAGGCAAAATCAACAATGAAGATTAAGAGGCAAAATCAACGATGGAGATTAAGAGGCAAAATCTATGGCTGAAAAGAAAACAGTTTATCATGTCTATATAAGGAGACAAGAGATTCAAAATGAGTAATGCATGTGAGGAGAAGATTGCATTCATGTGAAGCTGGTTAGACTGGTTGAAGTAAGAACCAAGAAATTCTCCAGACTAGACCGAGCATTAGGAGTTAACCGAGCATAACAGAGTTGGAGGATATAAGGAAATTGAAGGGATTATGATGGCCAGAGGTATATTGATCTTAGCATAGATCTGAATATCTGCAAATGAAGTTGCATTTGAATCAAGTCATATACTATTGCATTCTAACCATTGCTACAGACTAAATCTCTTAACCAAGTGAGACTTAACAGTCTTTGTTTATTTCTTAGTAACATTCAATGAATGCTGATTGTTTTCTTGTTGACCCAAGTGAATGTATGGTCACAAAGAACTGTTAGTGATAAATCCTCTAACAAGGTCACACCTTATAGTGTGTTTTGTAACCTTTAACATGGTTGGCTCTTAACCGAGATCATTTCAGAAGAGTGAAAATATTTCAGGTACCAATCCTCGGTGATTTTTTCCTTAACATAGTTTCCACGTTAAAAATCAAGTGTTAAATGTGTATGCTTGTAATGTTTTCTTACTTTACTTTACACATTACATTAAATGGTTTTATCGATATGCACTAGATGATTTATCTGATAGTCGGTTAATGAATCAAAAAGGCACATACAAGTTTTACCGAGCTGTTTAGTTTATTTGTTGAAATTGGTTTTATACATCTGAGAGTAACTTGGGACTGTAGGATAACTGGACTTAATTGATTCACCCCCCCTCTCACTTATCTAACAATTGGTATTAGAGCTAGAGTACTTGAAGGAAGAAGTTTGAAGGACTTAAGTTAAAGATCTAAATATGTATAAGAGAGAGGTACCAAAGATGAACAAAGACAATTTCTCAACATGGCAAAACAAGATAAAGTTGTATCTATCAGGCATTGGAGATTTTGTACTATACTATTTGGAAAATGATTTCATAACTCCTACTGGTCCTGTGAGACCTACTGGACAGTCATATTTATACTGCTTTTTTTTCCATGCTTTCAGTACTTATTTCACATACATACTTGACAATTTGAGACACTTATGCATTTAAGGATATGTTGTATCCTATGTTATATGTTCGATACCTGATTATGTAATCAGGACCTACATTCGAGATACTATATGTTTTGACTCAGTTTTAGTTTATGATGATGTCACATATGATGTACTATGGTGTTAAAAACTATTGCAATGTAAAGTTGGTTTAGGAAACTGAAGATATGCTTAGTTGATTCATTTATAGACATAGTTTTAAACCATGTAATATTGATGATGTATTGTGTTTATATCATATTGATTGGACCTACTGATGCATGCAATGAGTGTGTAGGATAAGTTGACCATGGATCTAAATGTGGGGACCCAATATTGGAACCTATGTTTATACCATGCATTCCAAGGTCCTCTTTGTAAAAAGAGATGTGGACCTTGTTGTATAGTCTTTATTTCATGAATGTGGTTTGCATGTGTGTATTTAATTTAGTTAATGTATACGTGATTTAGGCATATCATTTGTTTTAATTAAATGTGCCAAATTTAGAAAATTGTTGCATAACTTGACATGGTTAGTAAATTGTATTTGGTTGGGTCAAGGGTTTGACTAGGGGTTAACCTTGGGGTAGAATCAACTTACCTTGGGTTGGGAAGTTTCTAGATAGTCAACCTTGATTTGGAAATCCGCGTGTAAACTTTAAGTGGAGTTTAGGAGGATCATTTGAGCTCCCATAAGTTAACTAGGGTCAATTTTAGCTACCCAGGTTGGTACCTTAGGGGTTAGGGGTCATTTTCAACCCATTAAGAGCTTTAAAACTCATTTATGACACCTCTAAAGTCATGATTTCGAAGTTGAGCGAATTTGAAGCATTGTGAGGTTTTGGTTAACCTCTCTCTTCTTCTCAACTTGCATTCAAATTCATTTATGGAGAAGGAAGGCAAGTGGGAAGAAGGGAATGAAAGTTTCTTCCTCTCTTCTAATAGGTTTCTAGATTTTAGGACGTTTGCCTATTTAGGGAAAGCTTTGGGAAGGGTTTGAGTGTTCACCCAAAGGGTTTGAGTGTTCACCCACTTTCTAGATTTGGGGACCATTCACATTGGAAGGAGCTTAGGAAAGGGCTAGCTTGGAAGGATTTTCAAGGTTTCATAATTTCAAACCCTTGCTTGGATAAAGGTAGGTCCTTGTGATTTCTTTGCATTTCTTGCATGTGTTTGAGCTTGGAGTTCCATTAATAGAGTCCATGGCTTTTTAAGGTTTATGTTTTGATCACTTTTTGGGCATGACAGGTCCTTTGACCATCAACCAGATGAAAGAGAGACAAGAACATAATGCAATGATGATTGAGATTGCTTCTTTTCTATTAGATGCTGAATTTGAAGATGTTAAGAGTTGTACAACTGTAAAAGAGATGTGGGATAAGCTTACACTAGTTCATGTAGGAGATTTGAATGTGCTTAGGGAAAAAGTAGAGGAGATATGAAGGAGTTCAAATGGATGCATGAAACACAAAGGAGCTTTGAATTGTTGAAGAAGAACGTGATAGAACAACCAGTTTTAGCTTTACCTGATTTAAATAAGGTATTTAAAGTAGACTGTGATGCTAGTGGAAATGCAATTAGATCTATCTTGAGTGAAGGAGGGAGACTTGTTGCTTATTTCAATGAGAATTTGAATGATGCTAAAAGAAGGTATTCAGTGTATGATCAAGAATTTTATGCTATAATTTAGGGTTTGAATAAAAATGGAAACATTATTTGTTACCTAGGGAGTTTGTATTGTATACTAATCATCAAGCATTGAAGCATTTGAGCAGCCAAGGCAAGTTGAATCAGAGACATATGAGATGGGTTGAGTTTATGCAATGTTATACATTTGTGTTGAAACATAAGAGTGGTGTATCAGATAAAGTTGTTGATGTTTTGAGTAGGAGGACTTTGTTGACTAAAATGAAGATTGCATTGTTGGGGTTTGATGAATTGAAGGTATTGTATGAGGAAGTTCCAGACTTTAGTGAAACTTTGGAAATCTTGTAAAGAACCTATTGTTAATAATAGAAGTAAGTGGTTGGATTATTTCATTCAGGATGGAATGTTATTCAGAGGTAGTCAGTTATGTATACCTAGAAGTTCCATGAGAGATAAGAAAGTATCCTTAGTGAGTGATAATTACTTTTGGCCTCAAGTTCAGAAGGATGTGAGGAATTTTGTACAGAGTTGTAAGGTATGTCAAGTTGCCAAAGGTAGTAGTCAAAATGTGGGGTTGTATACACCTTTGACAGTACCGGTCAGACCTTGGGAAGAGATCAATATGGATCTTGTACTTGGTTTTCCGAGAACTCAGAGAGGCTATGATTCCATCTTTGTGGATATAGACAGATTTTCTAAGATGACACATTTTGTTCCTTGTAGGAAGACAACTGATGCAATTTATGTCGTTGATTTATTTTTCAAGGAGATTGTGAGATTACATAGATTACCTAAGAGCATTGTTTCAGACAGGGATAATAGGTTTGTTGGTTATTTTTTTAGGACACTTTGGAGGAAGATGAAAACTAATTTGAAGTTTAGTTCTACTTTTCATCCACAAATTGATGGGAAAAGATAGGTTGTGAACAAGAGTTTAGGGAACTTGCAGTTGAGGTGTTTAGTTGGAGATAAGCCTGGAAATTAGGATTAAGTTTTACCATAAGAAGAGTTTGCTTATAACAATTCAATAAATAGGAGCACATGGAAGACACCATTTGAAGTGGTTACTGGGTTTAATCCTAGGGGAGTAGTAGAATTGAGGGATATCATTCATGAATTTAGGAAGAGTGTTGAAGGAGAAGAGTTTACTGAGATTATGAAATCATTGCATGAAGAAGTAAGACATCATTTGAAAGAAATGAACCAAGTTTATAAGAGGAGAGCATACATGAAAATAAGACATAAGAAATTTTAAGTGGGAGATGAAGTTATGGTATACTTGTAGAAGGGTAGATTTCTTGTTGGTACTTATAACAATTTGAAGATGAAGAAATTTGGTCCTTGTAAGATCTCGAGGAGATTTGATTCAGGGAATGCATATGAAGTCGAGCTACCCGATGATATGGATATATCACTAGTATTTAAAGTTGCAGACTTGTATGAAGATCATGAATCCGATGGTAGTATTGAGTTAGATATTGGACAATAGTATCCTAAGAAGCAGATGAATCAGATAGAGAAGATTTTGGATAGTAGAGTTGGTTGGAGTACAAGAGGCAAACAATATATGGAGTACCTTGTCAACTTGAAGGATAGACCAATTGAAGATTCATCGTGGATTTCTCAGGCTTAGGTTGACCACTTTGGTTTTCCTTTGGCCCAAAGAAAGTGAGAGGCTCACTTTTCAAGTACCATGGGTGTCTAATGTAGGAGCATCTTAGGATCTAAGAAATCTTGCATCAACCAAAAAAAATATTTGTTTCCTATTTGATCAGTCTAGTGTTTCTTATTCGGATCGATCTGTGCTTGTTCTTTTGGGTTGTGGTTGCTACACTGTGCTCATGGCTTCGTCTTGGACCTTATCCTATGATCACACCTCATTTGGTTTCATCATGCGTGATTTTTGTATATTCTTTGCGAGACTGTCCTATTCTTCATTTTTCGGTCAATCTTTGTGTTTCCTAATTGATTTTATGATCTATCGATTGGAATCTACGATTGCGATTGTGCTAAATCATTGTTATGTTTGAGGCCAACATTTTCATATGATCGCATCTCTTATTTTATTCATTGGAGGTTGTTCCAGATGATTTGGGGGCTGACTCATTTGTTGTAACATGTTTTCTCTATTATTGGTAAATTTGATCTTTTTTGGGCCGACCGATGATTGTAATGGCTATATAAGCTTATGAGATTTTTCCTAAGGGAGAGGTGATATTCATAAGATTATTTGGCCGTAGTTTGGTTAGGTTTTTTTAAGGGTTTTATGATCATAATCAAGCTTGTATGCTTGGCATGTGAGAGTGCATGTTGAAGATCGATTGTAATTGATTTTCTGATAATAATAGAAGGTTGATCTCTCATTTCTTTCCATCTTGGCTTGTTGTTTTCATTGTGTTGCATTGGATGCAAGGATTGGACTGGTCTCTTGTAGGTTTCTCCATCATCGACTGCATCAACTATGCACAATAGTGAACCCCCAAAAGATAGTCTGACAATGTCACATAGTGTGGAGCAACATAATAGGGACTTAAATATTTTTCAAAGAAATCAAGATTAAAAATTAACCCATTGCGACATGTTATGTGAATAACGTCATTATCAATGAGTTGTTGAATTTTGTAATGTAAGGCTTGACATTCATTCGTAGAGTGGTCATGATATCAATGATACATGCAGAAAGTTAGATTCATAAGATTCTGACTATTCTTCTTTTTTCGTTTAGGTCAAGTAATCACCTTAGCATGAAGAAGGTTAGGAAAAATGATTTCTTGATTAAAGGGTAGATATACAAGAGGTGTTAGATAATAAAGGAGAGGATGCTGACAAAGGAGGAGACTAGAAACAAAAGGCTTCAATATGTTTCTCACTATTCTCAATGCTTTGTTGTGAACATCCTAAACCATATTTGAGATTGTAAGTTGAATTATTTTGAGAATTACTCGTTGAATCAATGACATACCAAGTCTCTTGAAGGATCTTGTGTTGACATGAGAAATTTTGTATTCACCTGCAAAAGATGGCATAAAGTCTAATGACCCCCAATCATCATCCAAAAGGGTTCTTTTACAAGAAGAAGTATCTTTAGGAGGAGATGCATTTTGTTTAAATGTTGTAGGGATAAAAGGAGAATTGGGTTCAATTCATAAGCAATTATTGGTCTATCATCAACAAGAAGGGTATACATGGTGTTGTTATAGATGAACTTCACTTTGCGATGAAGAGTTGAAAGAACAACATGCATGTCATGTAACGATGGCCACCCTAAGAGAAGATTATAATAAAGAGTATCAAACATGACATGAATAGGTGTGGGTAAAATAACATGACCTACCTTAATAGGAAAAGTGATAACACCCAAAGATTGTTTAGAAACATTGTCAAAGACACAAATATGAATGGAATTAAGTTTGATTAATGAAGTGTCTACCTTTATCTCTTATAACAAATAAATGCTACAAACATTAGGTCTAGAGCCATTCTCAATTAAATTTCTTCGAATAAGATTACCGTTGATAAGGACAACCATGAGAGTATGATGTTGATCTTGGATTTCTTTAGAAGGCAAGTCATCTTGAGAAAACACAGTTTGAGCTTTGTTAATAGTCATATTCATGCATTCCAAAAGTGATATTGTCCTGCTTAGGACATGGGATAGTCACTTTTCACAATGCTTGTTGTAATGTTTCATGATAAGTAGGCGAGGTTTAAAGAAGCTCCCAAAGAGATATCTTAGCAGGAGTAGCACAAAGTTGTTCTACTAAATCATACTCCTTTCCAAGATTTTGAGGAAGACGAGGTGAAAAAGGAAGTATCAGTTGAGGAGGAAGAGAATAAGGAACAAATGAACTTGTAGGTTTTCGATTCTTTCTTGTGGTATAAGTGTGAGAAGATGCATGATAGTTAGGTTGTTGAGAACCTTTCACCACAATGACTGGTTTGTTTTGAGGTAGAGGGTTATTTTGACGAAGATGAACAAACACCTTAGGTTTTTCACTACCGAAAACATTGACATTATTAACTTGGGTAGTCTCTTTTTTCTCAAAGGGTTTGTTTATAATGGGGAGAGCATCAAGGATATTATCCTCTTTCTTTAAGGTATCTACATCATGTAGACAATCTTTAGAAGACATACAAAAACAACCTGTTACCCAAAATTACAGCATACAGAAGAATAAACATAAATAGGAAAAGATTGCATTTTAGGAGTCCAATTGACACTATCTTTCAGGTGATGGTTGATTAACATTTCATTATTGCATTCAATATAAATTTTCATTTTTGTACTCTAAGTATTGATCACATTTCTAATTTTCAAATTCATAATTGATCATTACATTGTGCATTCAAATTGAATGTAGTATACAAGTGTTCTTTTATATTTCATATTTCATATTACATGTCAGATTTTTGAGAGAGATAAAGCAGATGATCCATTATTTTCTCATATTATGAGCATTGATTTTAAAATCTTTTTCTTTATTCTTCATAAGTGTTTATTTGTTTTGGTAGCAAAGAGAAGTGAATCCTTTCTATTCCTCCTCTAAGAGGACAAAATTCAAGCCTTATGCAGAATATGTATGTTTGTTAACAGATTGAACTATTTGTGGTCTATGTGGTCTATACCCTAGTAGTAAAATCCAGATTAACCTATACATTGATTAGTGAATAATAGTGTCAGTCTCATTGATATGTGCACTATGGTTACTGTTCTAGTTTTCAAGCAAATCTGAGTTTAAATTTGGTGTATCACCCCATTTCCCTTTCAGTTTTCAATCCCTTTTCCCTTTTCCCAATTAAGTTTCAATTAGGAGGTGATATTTCCAGATCAAATAGGAACTAGACTAGAATCCGGAGACTCCTTAATCAGAGTCCACCAACAACTCAAGAAGGTTTCTATTGTTAGGATAAGATATCATTAAGCCCTAATACTTGAGTTAGGGTGGTTTAAAACCTAAACAGTTTTTGGCACGCTTGGTGGGACCCATTCTTCAACTAACTGGTCAAATTGCATCACATTACTTGCTGGTTCTGGTGTGCTATCAGCAAGATTCAGACCTTAAAGAGGTCACATTTCGGATATCTGGTGTTCCGTGGAGGAGGATCAACTGGTTTCACAAGAAGTGCTGGTATGTTTAAAATAGTTTTATTTTCTGATTTCCATCCTTTCTGATGAATAAATATGTCAAGTTTTCAAGGAGGATATGCTTATCTAGATGGTCAATTTCCATGTTTTCCATCATTTCAAGAGAATTCTATTCAAGAGAATCATTTTCAGTCCTTTCAAGGACAACAATTTCAAAATGCATTTAATGAGCCTACATCTGCTCATCCTTTTCATTATCCTGCAAATGATAATGAATTACAAAATAGAGATACTACAAGTATGTTGCAGGATATGCTTATGTAGATTGAAGATATTAAGAGGCAACAAGAATCTGAATTCAAACAAGAGTTGGACAAGCAGCTAGAGGAGCATGCTTATCAAGCTTATTTACATCAGTAGGCTGCATTGGCTTAGTAGGAGCAAGGTCATAAGAAGTATCTGGTGGAGCAATTCAAGAGGAATGATGCTAAGATTGAAAGAGAGTTGAAAGCACAAAGGAAGGTAAGGAACCTTCTAAGGTTCAAGAAACAACAGTTAAAGAAGGAAACACGACTGCTAAAGTTCAACAACTAGTAGTACAAGAGTCTAAAAAGACTGCAGATTTGAAACAATCAACAGTTAAGGAAGAAAAGAAGCTTGCAAATGTGAAAAGAACAATAGAAAAGGAAGGTAAGAAACTAGCAAATGTAAAACCTCCTCCTTTTTATGTTTCTTTGATCATTGGAAATAAGTTAGTGCACAATTGTATGGTAGGTAGTGGTGCAACCAGCACATTAATGCTCAAGAAAATTGTCGATTTGTTAGATTTAAAGTATGAATCTCTTGAGAAAGGAGTTGTCTAGCTTGATGGTACTTTAGTTAAGACCTTAGGAGTTGTCAAAAATGCAAGCTTGACTCTACATTCCTATCCAAATTTCTCAATTCCTCAAGATATCTATGTCATAAATCTGCCACCTTATTTTGCCTTATGTTTTTCAAGAGATTTTACAGCCAAAATAGATGGTTATTTTTCATCAGATTGGTCCCACTTATTTTAGAACAAGGTATGGTACTAAGGTAACCATAAAATCAGAATTATTGGCCAAGGATCACATAGAGCCATATAATCCAAGCCCTATTAACGCAAGTTGTGTGATCATGGATTCAGAAGAGATCAAGGATTATTCAGCCTTCAATACACAAACTGAAGAATATCCTGACATTTTGTTGGATGAGTGGGAAATTAGAAATGGCCAAGATAATGGTATGTTTGACACTGGTTTTGGAAATGATATGATCTTAGAATTTGATACAATTATGCCTAATTTGATGAAAGATCAAGATTCTGAATCTGAACTCTCTAATCAGCTTTAGGATTTATATTTTGATGGATCTAGGAATAAAGATGGTGTTGGTGCAGGGGTTATGTTAGTGTCACCAAATGGTGATAAATTTTATGTTGCATACAAATTATCTTTTCCATGTTGTAACAATGTGGCTAAATATGAAAGTTTGATCCAGGGTTTAGAGTGGGCAAGAAAGAGGAAAATCAAATGCTTGAGGGCATTTGGAGATAGTGAGTTGATAGTTAACCAGGTGAGAGGAGTTAATGCTGTTAAGAATGATGTTCTAAAGTTGTATAAATCCAAAGTATCTGATATTCTGGATGATTTTGATGCATTCAAGCTTATTTCTATACCTAGAAGAAAAATCAGCATGCTGATAGGTTAGCTGGTATTGGTGCACATGTTTCTATTACTGAAAATAAAGGTGTTATCTCAGATCAGTCTCATTAAGATTGTGGTTAGGCCATCTATTCCAGATAATGATATTAATTGGCAGGTTTTTAATAATGATGACCATATTTTGAGTTTCATGACTGAAATAGAGAACTTCTCAGCCTCTAGGAATAACAAACTCAAGTAGCAAATGGAAGATCAAATTATTCAGTTGAAAACTAACAAGCTTCCAAAAGGATTAGTCAACCTAGAGTCTACTTTTAACTCTGATGATCAGTTCAAGAGGAACAAAACTAGCATACTGATCAAGGAGGATCACTTTGAAGAAGTTGAGATATTTAGAGACAAGTTTTTGAAGGTTGGTAAAATTAACTCTCCTCAAGAAAAAGAGCTGCTTATTGCTTTGTTCAGAGAATATAATGATGTATTTTCTTGGGACTATGCTGATTTGAAATTATTTGATCCCCAATTGACTCAACATACTATAGAATTAGAGCCTAATTCCATGCCAATCAGGCAGAGGCAAAGGCAAATAAACCCCAAATTAGAGCCCTTAATGTTTAAAGAGCTGAACAAACTACTGGATGGTGGGATAATTTTTCCTATTAAGCACACATCCTCGGTTTCTAATTTAGTTCCTGTGAGGAAAAAGAATGGAGAGATTAGACTTTGTGTAGATTTTAGAGACCTTAATAGGGCTTCTCTGAAAGATAGACACCCTCTTCCTTCCATGGAACAAATTTTACCTGGTATGTCTTAGGTTTTGAAAGGTTTTCCCTCTTAGATGGGTATTCTGGTTATAATCAGATTTTAGTCAAAGAATCATACCAGTTTAAAACAACTTTTACAACAAAATGGGGTACAATGGCTTACATAAGAATGCCATTTAGTTTATCAAATGTAGGAGCCACATTCCAGAAGGAAATGGATATGGCTTTCAAAAACCTTATGTATAAATTTGTCTTGGTGTACTTAGATGATGTCACCATTTAGAACAAAGTTGCAAACCAACATATTGATCATTTGAGACAAGTGCTTCAAAGATGCAGAGAGTTTGGAATCTTTGTCAATCCAAAGAAATCTATTTTTTGTAGTACATGAGGGTAAAATTTTAGGATACCAAGTGTCAAAAGAAGGTACAACTATTGATCCTGAAAGGATCCATGCAATTCTAGAATTATCATTGCCAAAACATAAAAAGGGATTGCAAAGTTTCATTAGAAGGATAAATTTTGTAAGACGCTTTATCCCTGATATTGCAAATTTATTGAATCCCTTGACTACAATGTTGAAGAAGAATGTGCCTTTTAGCTAGACTGATGAAGGAAAGAAGAGTTTTGAACAGATTAAACAAGCCCTGTCATTAGCTCCTACTTTAACCAATCCTGATTTCACTAAGGATTTTATTTTGTATGCTTATGGTGGTTTTGACATAGTTTCAGCAATGCTGGTACAGAAAAATCAAGACAATCAGGAGCAGCCAATTGCCTTTTTCAGTGGAGGAATGGATGACTATGAGCAAAGGTACAGTTTTGTTCAAAAGCATGTACTTTCTGTTATTAAAGCTTTAAGGAAGTTTAAACACCTGGTTGCTAGGAATAAGATTCATTTGATGATTACACATCCTAGTATTAAGGAGTTCCTGTTAAATAAAGATGTAAATGAGAAAAGAGCATGATGGATTAAAAAAGTGATGGAATATGATGTGCATATCCATGTAACCAAGCTGGTTGGAGGCAAAGGTTTGTGTGCCCAAATGGCAGAAGAAGATAAAGATGAAGCCATTGTATAGGCTGTCCTATTTCAAGGTGATTCTGTACTTATTAATGATTCAACAAATTGGTTGACATATATGACCAGATTTATACAAACTGAACAATGTCTAGTTGATCTTGACAAAGCTAAAAGGAGGTATTTCATATTACAATCTATTCCTTACGTTCTTATTGATGATATTCTTTATAGGAAGGATTATTCTGGTATGTTATTAAAATGCATTGATTTTGCCGATCAAAGCAAAATTTTATCTGAGTTTCATGATGGATCATGTGGAGGGCATTTCAATCCTAAGACTACAGCTTGGAAAATACTAAGAGCTGGTTATTATTGGCCATATTTGTTTAAGGATGCCCATTCTTGGGCAAGAAAATGTAAAAAGTGTGCTCTATTTGCATGAAAGAAAAGGCTGGCAACATTGCCATTAAAGCCAATTATTGTGGATCAACCATTTAACAAATGGGGAATGGACTTTATAGGTCCAATTAATCCCAATTCTAGTACAGGTCATAAATGGATCTTGACTGCAACAGACTATTTTACAAGGTGGACTAAGGCCATTGCATTGAAGGAATCAATTGGATCCACAATACTCAAATTTTATGATGATATTATAACCAGGTTTGGTGTTCCTCAATCAATCATTTCAAATAATGCTTTAGCTTTTGTTGGTTCAGCAATAATAGAGTGGGCTGTTAAGAATGACATTTATCTGAATACATCTTCCAACTATTACCCTAAGGGTAATGGACTTGCCAAGTCTACTAACAAAAACTTGATCAAGATTATAAAAAAGACTTTGTAGGAGAACAAGAGAGATTGGCACTTAAAATTAAAGACAATCTTGTGGCTAGATAGAATCACTCCAAAGTAGATTACTGGGAGTTCACCCTATGTATTGGTCTATGGTAAGGAGGCAAGATTGCCAATTTCAACTAAGTTTCCAGCTTTGCAGCTAGCTGATCAAATGTTGCTATTTGAAGATAAAGATCCTCTAAAGATGAGGTATGCTGAATTGTTACAGCTTGAAGAAAAAAGGAAAAGAGCCTTGAAGAATATTGAGCTAAGGCAAAATTAGACTAAAAGGTCTTTTGACAAGAGAGCTACACCTAGAGAATCCAAAGAGGGTGATTTAGTACTAAAGTGGGATGTACTGAAGAGCAGGTCAGGGCAGCATGACAAATTTGATAACTTTTGGTCAGGCCCTTTTGTCATTTTAGAATGTAAAGAAAATAATGCCTTCCAGCTGTCTACATCGGATGCAGAGATCTTGTAGATTCCAGTTAATGGAATCCACCTCAAGCTTTTCTTTGAGGGTTAGTTTCAGTTTAGTTTCATTTCAATAAGTGCTTTCCAGGCACTAGGTTTTTAGGTTGCAAGAGTCTTAGTTTAGATGCATTTTCATTTCAATAAAGGTTGCATTCATGAGTTCTGGTTTTATAACCCCATTGCCCAATGATAAGGTCTGTAGTTCATGTCTAGCAAGTAGACATCCAACAGAAGTCGCCAAAAATGTTACCCAAAATTACAACATACAAAAGAATAAACATAAATAGGAAAAGATTGCATTTTAGGAGTCTAATTGACACTATCTTTTAGGTGATGATTGATTAACATTTCGTTATTGCATTCAATATCAATTTTCATTTTTGTACTCTAAGTATTGATCACATTTCTAATTTTCAAATTCATAATTGATTATTACATTGTGCATTCAAACTGAATGTAGTATACAAGTGTTCTTTCATATTTCATATTACATGTCATATTTTTGAGAGAGATAAAGGAGATGATCCATTATTTTCTCATATTGTGAGCATTGATTTTAAAATCCTTTTCTTCATTCTTCATAAGTGTTTATTTGTTTTGGTAGCAAAGAGAATGAATGTTTTCTATTCCTCCTCTAAGTGGACAAAATTCAAGCCTTATGCAAAATATGTATGTTTGTTAACAGATTGAACTATTTGTGGTCTATACCCTAGTAGTAAAATCCAAATTAACCTATACGTTGATCAGTGAATGATAATGTCAGTCTCATTGATATGTGCACTGCGGTTACTGTTTTAGTTTTCAAGCAAATTTGAGTTCAAATTTGGTGTATCACCCCATTTCCCTTTCAGTTTTCAATTTCCTTTTTCCCAATTAAGTTTCAATCAAGAGGTGATATTTCCAAATCAAATAGGAACCAGCCTAGAATCTGGAGACTCCTTAATCAGAGTCCACCCACAACTCGAGAAGGTTTTCATTGTTAGGATAAGATATCATTAAGCCCTAATGCCTGAGTTAGGGTGGTATTTTAAAACCTAAATACAACCCATTAATGCTTCATTAGTAGAAAGAATATTAGAAGGAATATTGGTTATACTAGTCTTTTCTACCACAATATCATCTTCTTTGACATAAGATCTTTCATAGGGGAGATAATATTCAACATTGTTGTCTAATGTTTCATCTCAAATAGGGAGATTATCAAGAATAGAAGCATCTCTATGAATAAAGAAAATTGTAGGAGAATGTTAGTAATAGATCTCTAAGGCTTCATCCTTAAAGGGGGAGTCACTGAAAGAAATAAAAGATGAAGTATCATCATCCTTAACCAAGGTATCCTCATGGATAAAGCTTATCTTAGGAGAAGAGTTAACATCAATCCTCAAATCTTCTCCCTAAAGAGGAAGATCATTGAGAAAAAGGTCAATATCATCTTCTTTCTCTAATATATCCTTATCAGGTGATGTAACAGGAGACAAAGCAACATCACATGTATTAAGTTGATTCTCTTTAGTGGTAACATAATGTAAAGGCAAGTCAATGGGAGGATTTTGTTTTATCTCAAAATTGACATAATGGTTTTGAGATAATGCCCTAAATAATTTTTGCAACATGAGAAGAAAGAAAGAAGTGCATACAAATAAATGAAATGCAACAACAATTAATGAAATGAAAGATAAATGTAAATGTAAGATGTAGAAAATATGTGATAGATAAATTCATACAAAGTAGATCTAGACACTAAATCAAAATTATGATGTATCTAAATGCATACAAAGGATATCTAACCACCAAAATCAAGAGGAAATGTCATGATGGGGTCACCATAATAAGAAATTGTAAACGATGCTAAGATGAAGATTACATAAAAATTCCTACATACATTGGAATACAAACCCACCACAAAGTGAATCCGATTAGGACAACCAAGAAAGTAAGGGTACCAATGCGAGATCTACAAAATGTAGGATTTTGATTCCCAATAGAAATGACAAGGAAATGAAATTTAAATGATAAATTTGATCTATAAAAGTAAGTGTAAGAGAAAAGAAGGGAGAATAAATGTGCTTGGAAGCAAGATGGAGAAGGTAGGATTTTGAATATGAATTTGATTGTTGTTAGATTCTTAGATCTTGTTGTAACTTTAGTTCTTGAAGGAAGAGACCTAAATCTTGTTGTCCTAAAATTTTCACCGAAAAATGACAGGGACAAGTCAACTTTTTTGGGACAAGTTGGCTAGTCGACTTGTTCCTGCCAAAAATTGATGAAACTTTCCCGGATACTGCGGCGGTACCTGTATTACCCAAATCCATAATTGTAGCTTGACAACCTATTCTTGCACACATAAAAATGGGGAAAATATTGTCGAAAGGGGTTTGTCTTGGTCAAACCCCTATTTAGGAGTCAACCATAAAATTGAATTGAAATTGCATAAGGAAAGATGAAATGAAAGATAGATCTGAAACATAAACCACCTTATACCTTGACAATGCAATGCCTCTTTAGATGTAATCTCAAGTGTTGATGCAATAGCTTGAACTCCACAAAAACATAATAGGAATTCATGAAACCAAAGACATGAATGATGGATGTTGTAGTTTTCTACAATGATTGATCAAGAGGAAGAAGAATGCCTTGAAGATCTTAAGGTTTTTCTTGATTGTTTGGTTGATGGTGTGAAATGTCGCTTCTTGATAGCTTGCACTTGATTGAGATATCATGTTATGGATTGTTAACCCAAATGAGGGGAGAGAATGTCCTTTTATAGTAAACTCCCTCCATTTCAAGGCTCAAGTTTTATCAAGGCTAACCTTAAATCTAAATCTTGAAGGAAAACCCCAACAACGGGCCCAAAACCCAAGGGACAAGTTGACTAGGTGACTTGTCCCAAACAAAATGAGCTCAAATTTCATGGGGACGCTGGGGAAGGTGAAAAGAAGCGGGGGGATAAAATGCATGTTGTTGTGAGGTCGGGGCAAAAAATGAAAATAATGAATAGGTCTTAGGTGAGGAGATGAATTATTTGATTGGAGGGAAAATGGAAGAGCACACTTAAGAATAAGGGTTAACCTTGAGTTTTGAACAAATTCAGGCAATATAAGATGCATAATATTATATTAGTTTGAAGGTTCAATAAGTGCTAGAAGAACGTGAAATCAATGTGGGAATCCACACAATACTAAAATGGGGCTAAAAATGAGCACCTAATAAGGGTGCTTACTTTTTAGGACAATATAGAGATGAGAGAATTTAGTACTACTAGCACAAAAACATAAACTACTTTCAAGACTACCAAACCTACAAAGGAAGAGAAATTTGATGAACATGAATTTGATGATATAGAAGTGAACTTTGTAAGAATAATGGAGAAATGTACTAGGAAATAAACAAGTAAGTTACTATTTAAATGCTTTCACTATGGAAAAATTGGTCATTATGCGTCAAGGTGTCTTGACAAAACTACAAAACACAAGAACAACAAAATTAAAAGAAAGTTCAATAGAAGAGCTTATTATGTTAGAGAGGATGGTAATGTTTTATATTACAAATCTGATTATGAAGAAGATTATCAATGCTTATTCTTAGCAATCAAAAAAGAAACTCATATTGCTAATCCTGTTAAGACTCCAAAAGTAAACACAACATGTACATATATTGTGAATTATGTTTTACATGTAGGAAAAAGTAGAGATGAATGGTTTATTGATCGTGAATTTTCTAATCATATGAATGGTAATATAAGTAAGTTTGTAAAACTTGAAAAATGTGATGGAGGACTTGTTACATTTGGAGGAAATCAAGGAGGTAGAATAGTTGGAATTGGTTCTATCAGTTGTGATGGGAAACATAATACTAACAATGTTTACTATGTGGAAGGTTTGAATCATGATCTCTTGAGTGTTGGAGAGATGTGTGAGAATAGATATAACCTTGTATTTCTGGAAAATGGTTGTGGGATAAGAAACAAATCTTGAACTATAATTGTTGTTGGAAAGAACATTGGAGGAAACGTGTATTAGTTGAAGATTGTTAGGATATATTTGATGTCTCAGATCAATGAGATTTGACTATGACATCAGAGTATGTGTCATATCAATTTTGACAACATGATGAGGATCAGTTCATTACAAGCAGTGAGTGATTTATCAAAGCTTACAAGACCTGCTAACAATGTTTGCAAAGAATGTCAAGATGAAAGACAAACAATGAGATCTTTCAAGGCTAAAGAAAAATTCTCTAGTGGACTATTGGAGTTAGTGCACACTCATCTATGTGGACCTACTAGAATAAGAAGTCTACAAGATAAAAGATATTTAATTATTTTAATCAATGAATACTCTAGAATGACATGGTTTATTTTCTTAAGAGAAAAAACTGAAGCATTAGATAAGCTCAAGATATTAAAGACTATGGTTGAGAATGAAGTGGATAGAATAATCAAATGTTTAAGATTAGATAGAGGGGATAATTTACTTCAAATGAGAAATAGTTTTTGTGAGAATCATGAGATTAGGAGACATTTGAATGCTCCTAGAACACCGCAATAGAATGACATAGCAGAAAGAATTAACATAACCATCTAGGAAGCATCAAGAACCATGATCGAGAAATAAAATCTAATGGAAATCTATTGGAAAGCGACAATATTGACTATAGTATACACATTAATAGAGTTCAGATCATGAAGAATCTCAGGAAGACAATATATGAGGTATGACATGGAAGAACTTTTGTAAAATATTTTAGACTGTTTGGAAGAAAATGTTACATTAGATGAGATGAAGAAAATCTAGGAAATTTTGATACTAGAGAAGATCAAGGAATATTTCTTGGGTATTCTACAAAGAGTAAATCATGAAGATGTTATAACAAAAGGTCGAGAAGAACAATTGAAAGCACTAATGTCAAAGTTGATGAAGACATTACAAAGGATGCATAAACATAAGTTGGACATGAGTTAAATGAATCTATCGATAAACATGAAGAAGATGAATCTCTAAATAAAATAGAACATAATGATGTGGAGGTTGTTCTAACAACTGCTCCTAAGAGTCCCAAATTTGTACGGAGAAAACATTCAAAAAATTAGATAATTAGAGAGAAGAACAAAGGTGTAATGATAAGAAGTATAGATGTTGATCAACAAGTCAATCTATGTTTAATTTCAAAAGTTAAAACGAAGACTTTGAAAGAGGTTTGCAATGAACAAAATTGGATGAAGGCTATGAAAGAAGAGTTGGATCAGATTGAGAAGAACCAAACTTCAGAACTAGTCCTGAGACCAACGTGTAGGAAATAGGCAACAAGCAACTGAAGGGGGTGAATCAGTTTCTCCCAAGAACACTTAAACGTTCCAATATTTAAACCCTTAAAATATGAAACCCATAATTACTTAAACCCTTATTATTGATTTATAGAATGTAAAGAATCCAGTCCACTCTCTCTTCCTCATTCCCTCTCACTTAGTCACTCACTACCACCTCCATCTCCCCCTCTCCCCTTTCACACTTCTTTCCCCCTCGCTTTCCTCTCTCACTCTCCCCATCTCCCTCCCCTTCAATCTCTATCCCTCCCTCTCTCTCATGCACTCCCCCTATCCCCTCCCTCACTCACACTCTTCCCCTTCCCCTCTCCCCTCTCTCTCCCTCTCACACTCCACCCCCCCCTCTCTCTCTCACTCACACACACACACACACACAATCTCTCTCTCTCTCTCTCTCTCTCTCCCCCCCTCCCCCTCTTCATATTCTCGCTATATTATCCTCCACTCACTCACTCCCTCACTCCCTCTTCCACTCTACCCCCTCCCCCCCCCCCTCTCTCTCTCTCTCTCTCTCTCTCTCTCTCTCTCTCTCTCTCTCTCTCTCTCTCTCTCTCTCTCTCTCTCTCTCTCTCTCTCTCTCGTGCGCATGCACTCTCCCTCCCCCTTGCGCTCTCCCACTCCCCTTCCCTCTTTGCCCATCCCTTGCCTCCCTCTCTACCCTTCCCTCTCTCTCCCTCCCTCTCTCCCATGTCCCCCTGTTCCCCTACCCCCCTCTTGCCCACTCCCTCCCTCCCTCTCTTCCAATCCCTTGCTCCCTCCCTCCCCCTCTCTCTCCTCTCTCCCTTTCCTTGACTCTTCCCCTCTCTCTCCATCCTCCTCCCCCTTTTCCCTCTCCCCCTCCCCTCCCTGTTGTGGTCTCCCCCTCTCCTCACACTCTCCTCCTCTCCCTCCCTCTCACACTCTCTGCCTCCCCCTCTCCTCCCCACACTCTCCCCCTCTCCTCACACTCTCCTCCTCTCCCTCTCTCCCTCCCTCTCACACTCTCCACCTCACATTCTCCCCTCCACACTCTTTGCCTCCCCCTCTCCTCCCCACACTCTCCCCCTCTCCTCACACTCTCCTCCTCTCCCTCTCTCCCTCCCTCTCACACTCTCCACCTCACATTCTCCCCTCCACACTCTTTGCCTCCCCCTCCCTCCCTCACACCCCTTCCCTCTCTCTTCCCATGTCCCCCTCTCGTCCCCTCCCCTATCCACCTCTCCCCCTCTCGCTCCCTACCCCTCTCCATGTCCCCCTATCACACTCTCTACCTCCCTCGCTCGCTCACTCACTCCCCCTCCTCTTTCCCCTGCCCTTTCCCTTTCCCTTTTCCGCCTCTCCCTCCCTCTCTCTTCCCCTACTCACTCCCCCTCACACTCTCTGCCTCCCCCTCTCCCATCCATACTCTGACCCTCTCCTTCCTTCTCACACTCTACCCCCCTCCACCTCCCCTCCCTCCCTCTCACTCTCGCCCTCTCTCTTCTCTCCTCTCCTCTCCCCCTCACTCCCTCCCCCTCGCCCTCCCCATCCCTCCCTCTCGCCCTTTCCCTCTCTCCCCCTTTCCCTCACCCACACCCACACCCACACCCTCTCCTTCTCCCTCTCCCTCTCCCACTTCCCCTTCCTCCCTCCCCCTCTCACCCACCCCCTCTCCCTTGCTCACTCCCCTTCCCCCCTCCCTATCTTCCCTTCCCCCCTCTCCCTCTCCCCCTCCCCCTCTCCCTCCCTCATCCGTCCCTCCCCTCCCTCCCCTCCCTCCCCTCTCTCTCCGTCCTCTTCCTTTTTTTCCATCTCCCCTCTCCCACCCACTCTCTCTCTCTCTGTGTCTCTCTCTCTCTGTCTCTGTCTCTGTCTCTCTCTCTCTCTCCCCTTCCCTCTCCACCCCTTTCACCCACTCTCTCCCTCTCACTCTCACCTTCTCCCTCCCCCCCCTTCCTTCTCCCCCACTCCCCCTCTCCCATCTCTCTTCCCCTACTCACTCCTCACACTCTCTGCCTCCCCCTCTCCCATCCACAATTCGCCCCTCTCCCTCCCTCTCTCCACCTCCCCCTTTCTCTCTCCCTCACACTCTACCCCCCTCCCTCCCTCTCATTGTCGCCCTCTCTCCCCTTGCCCCCTCTCTCTTCCCCTACTCACCCCCCCTCACTCTCTGCCTCCCCCTCTCCTTCCCTCTCACTCTCTCTCCCCTCTCTCCTCTCCTCTCTCCCTCCACCCCCCTCTCCCTCCCCCTCACCCTTTCCCTCTCTCCCCCTTTCCCTTTCCCTTTCCCTTTCCCTCTCCCTCTCCATCTCTCCCCCTCCCCTCCCCCTCCCTCTCCCTCTCACACTCTAACCCCTCCACCTCGCCTCCCTCCCTCTCACTCTCACCCTCCCTCTCACACTCTAACCCCTCCACCTTGCCTCCCTCCCTCTCACTCTCACCCTCTCTCTCCTTCCCTCTCCCCTTTCCCCCCTCTCCCTCCCTCTCTCTTCTCCTACTCACTCCCCCTCTCACTCTCACCCTCTCTCCCTCCCTCTCCCCTCTCCTCTCTCCCTCCCTCCCCCTCACCCTTTCCCTCTCTCCCCCTTTCCCTTTCCCTTTCCCTTTCCCTCTCCCTCTCCATCTCTCCCCCTCCCCTCCCCCTCCCTCTTCCTCTCACACTCTAACCCCTCCACCTCGCCTCCCTCCCTCTCACTCTCACCCTCCCTCTCACACTCTAACCCCTCCACCTTGCCTCCCTCCCTCTCACTCTCACCCTCTCTCTCCTTCCCTCTCCCCTTTCCCCCCTCTCCTCCCTCTCTCTTCTCCTACTCACTCCCCCTCTCACTCTCACCCTCTCTCCCTCCCTCTCGCCCCTCTCCTTCCCTCTCACACTCTACCCCCTCCACCTCCCCTCCCTCCCTCTCACTCTCACCCTCTCTCCCCTCTCCCCTCTCCTCTCTCCCTCCGTTCCCCTCTCCCTCCCTCTCACCCTCCCCCCTTTCCCTTTCCCTCACTCCCCCTTTCCCTTTCCCTTTCCCTCTTCCCTCCCCTCCCCCTCCCTCTCACAGTCTACCCCCTCCATCTCGCCTCTCTCTCACTCTTTCCCTCTCTCCCCTTGCCCCCCTCTCCCTCCCTCTCTCTTCCCCTAATCACTCCCCCTCTCACTCTCACCCTCTCTCCCTCCCTCCCTCTCCCTTCCTCTCCCCTCTCCTCTCTCCGTCCCTCCCTCCCTCTCCCCTTCCCTCCCACTCCCTCCACCTCTCCCTCTCCCTCTCCCCCTCCCCCTCCCCCTCTCTCCCTATGCCCCCCTCTCCCTCTCCCCCTCCTCCTCTCTCCCTATGCCCCCCTCTCCCTCCCCCTCCCCTTCCCTCCCCCTCCCTCTCCCCTTCTCTCCCTATGCCCCCCTCTCCCTCCCCCTCCCCTTCCCTCCCCCTCCCTCTCCCCTTCTCTCCCACCCCCTCCACCTCTCCCTCTCCCTCTTCCCCTCCCCCTCCCCCTCTCTCCCTATGCCCCCCTCTCCCTCCCTATCTCTTCCCCCCCCCTCTCACTCCTGCCTTCTCCCTCTCTCCCTCCCCCTCTCCCATCCACACTCTGCCCCTCTCCCTCCCTCTCACACTCTACACCCTCCACCTCCCTCTCTCACTCTTACCCTTTCTCCCCTCTCCCCTCTCCTCTCACCCTCCCCCTTGCCCTTGCCCTTTCCCTCACTCCCCCTTTCCCTTTCCCTTTCCCTTTCCCTTTCCCTCTCCCCTCCCCTCCCCCTCCCTCTCACACTCTACCCCCCTCCATCTCGCCTCTCTCTCACTCTTGCCCTCTCTCCCCTTACCCCCCCTCTCCCTCCCTCTCTCTTCCCCTAATCACTCCCCCTCTCACTCTCACCCTCTCTCCCTCCCTCCCTCCCTCTCCCTTCCTCTCTCCGTCCCTCCCTCCCTCTCCCCTTCCCTCCCACCCCCTCCACCTCTCCCTCTCCCTCTCCCCCTCCCCCTCCCCCTCTCTCCCTATGCCCCCCTCTCCCTCTCCCCCTCCTCCTCTCTCCCTATGCCCCCCTCCCCTCCCCCTCCCTCTCCCCTTCTCTCCCACCCCCTCCACCTCTCCCTCTCCCTCTTCCCCTCCCCCTCCCCCTCTCTCCCTATGCCCCCCTCTCCCTCTCCCCCTCCTCCTCTCTCCCTATGCCCCCCTCTCCCTCCCTATCTCTTCCCCCCCCTCTCACTCTTGCCTTCTCCCTCTCTCCCTCCCCCTCTCCCATCCACACTCTGCCCCTCTCCCTCCCTCTCACACTCTACAACCCTCCACCTCCCCTCCCTCCCTCTCCCTCTCACACTCTACACCCTCCACCTCCCCTCCCTCCCTCTCACTCTCACCCTCTCTCCCCTTGCCTCTCCCTCATTACCCGCCCTCTCCCTCCCTCTCTCTTCCCCTACTCACTCCCCCTCACACTCTCTGCCTCCCCCTCTCCCATCCACACTTGCCCCTCTCACTCTCACTCACTCCCTCTCCCCTCTCCCTCCCCCCTCTCCCCCTTTTCCTCACCATCGACCTCCCCTCCCTTCCCCCCCTCTCCCTCTCCCTCCCTCTCCCTTCCCCTCCCTAACCCTCGCCCTCCCTCCCCCTCTCTCCCTATGCCGCCCTCTCACCCACTGCCTCCCTCCCACCCACCCTCTTCCCCTCTCTCGCACTCTCCCCTTCTCCCCCTCTCCCCACATCTTTTAAATGATAGCACTCAGCCTTTTGTTTTTATATTGTTTCTTCTAAGCCAAATGAACCTGTACATTTCGCATTTCACTCCAAATATTAATAAACCTTTAACATCAAAATCATCATGATGCATATATAATGAATATATTTTTATATCTAAATATTCTTTAATAGACTTTAAATTTTAAGAGGTGATAAGTATATCTAAGAAAATTAATTTTATTTAAATTATATATAAAACAATCTATTATTTACAAAATGAAATATTTTGTACATATTAAAGAAAATCTTTAATTAAAATATGATTCCACATATCAACATTTTCCATTACATAAAAAATATGTATTTTCAATAAATTCGCTGTATATATTTCCCATTATCTATTCTAACCATTCAATACATTGAAAATTACTACAACAAAATAATCAATTAGTTTCATACATCAATGACATTATTTCAAAAATAATCAATTAGTTTCATACATCAATGACATTATTTCAAAAATTAAAAATCTCATTAGACGAGTTCTTAAATATTAGGCATGTCTTTTATCAAAATTACTTTCAAACCATTTTCTAGCATAAAATTATAAAACCATATTACGCTGCTTTTAATGTGGAAATAAACACAACAAAAAATATTGAAAGCAATGGAGATGAGATGGAGACACATTTGACAGATTAGAATGCAGAAAATTGAAAACACTGGAGTTGAAATTGAAATGCAGACAAATTCATAGTTAACAAAACAAAAATTGAAGGTAATCAGAATTCAAAAAATTGAAGATCATGAAGCTGGAGCACTAAAAATATTAATATATATCCAAGGCACTTGGGGTATGAATTCAACAGACACCAGACTGCCAATTAATTTCAATGTCTAGTAATTTTTAATCTGCAGGAACAGGAAACATAAACTCTATCCTGGGGATGAAGACAATGTCTAGTAATTTTTAATCTGCACCAATGACCCTGATTAGTTTAGAGGGATGACTTGCAGGAACAGGAAACATAGACTCTATCCTGGGGATGAAGACTAAAAACCTTTCTATAAGTTCTTTAATACGATGAAAACACTCTCCAACCCAATCAAGATTACAAAATTTTAACATATATAAATTAAATGAGAAACAATTCAAATCGAGACATGACATTAGTGATTGCCTTTATATTGCTAACCCAAATGTTGTTGTAGACCTTGTGTCCCTTGTTGAAATGTTTCTTTGATTCTATCATTCACTGAAAACACCTATCCATTCTTCCTATCCCTCTTGAGGTAGGCCATTATGAATCTCAGACCTGAGTCTTCTTGAACTATGCCTTATTTGTGTTATAAATATATTCTCTCCCTGTTTTAGTTTTTCTCCTGATCATACGTGGATGAAATTTAGAGGGATAGTGTTGTCAAAATGGTGTTGGCTTCTTCCTCTGTTTGTTTCTAGAAGGCTATTCTGAACTCAACTTTAACATAGTTTTGGTGGAATTCATTTAGTTTACGGGAACAAGGTGCCCTTTTTCCTAATCTGTTTTTCAGCCATTGGGTTTCAATCTCATGACAAAGTTCGGTGGTATGGAAAATCTTAGAAGCTAACTGAGCTTTGCCAACTGAACTGCATTAATACTGTTGCAAGATGATTCAATGAAGACACATTTTGATTCAGTGTCCTTTGTACCAAATGTCCGCGCCTCTGCTGCAGATGCCACGGGCCTTACAAAATTGCAGACAAAAATTCTGAAAGATATAACCAAATATGGTGGTGAAGTGGACAGTGTTGATGAAGGAAAAACTTTGTTGAGAGATCATTTGGGAGGAAAACGCCTGCTTCTCATTCTAGATGATGTGGATGATGTCGTGCAATTGAATGCCACTGGTAGCAGACTTATTATTACAGGGATCTCAGCTGAATGTATCCACGAGATGAGAGGATTGCAGATAAATGAAAGTCTCCAGTTATTTAGCTGGCACGCTTTTCTGAGAGAATCTCCAAGGCCCGGTTTTGAAGATCTGTCCAGGCTAATAGTTGAAGCTTACATTGCATTCACTGGAAGTGATTGGAGCACAATGAAAGAGAGTGCTGGACGGAAGCTGCTGATAACATTACTCTAAAAGAAATATTCCTTGACATCGCTTGTTTCTTCATCGGAGAAAACAAAAATCTTCCCCTTATTTTCTGGAAAGCTTTGTACAGGAGTGTATACATAGCTATTTGATATTGATTGACATAAAGATTGACATTGACGACAATGGTGAATTTGATATGCATGACCATTTGCGGGATATGGGCCGGACCATTGATGAAAAGGAAGAACAGGGTACCCTGAAAATTTCAGTGGGACAGTTTGATTATATATGTCACGGTAGGCAACATTTAATGGGGCACTTTAAGGAGCTTCTCAAATAGAAAATGATTCTGGAGCATAATTATTCTCACCTAAAGGTCAGTTAAAGAGGTGGGCTCAAACTTCGATAATACATGGGGAAAACCTCACACAATTAATTTTAAAAATAAACTATAGATGTTATGGGTCACTGTTTAAGTGGTGTGGGGTGAGCTTGGAGCACATTCTTAAGATTATATAAACATAAGTTAGGCTTGAATGTACAGAGATTCTATCTGCATGAACTATCAACTGGGGAAGAACGCAGACCATGGTAAGGTTTTACACCATGTGGAGAGGCTTATTGAAAATCTAAAGGTGAGGGACAAAAATATTACATATGCTAAGGAGTTGTCTAATAAATTTGCAGGGACAGAATATTTCTTAACAAAGGTTGAAAACATACCTCTTGTTACCAATCATAATGACTCGATGCTGGTGACCAGCCTAGCGATTCTCTGCACAGCCCAGCCCAGCCAATCCTCTGCTTGCATGTTATTAGAGCTTTCAGATAATCAATGGAATGCTTAAATTGTATCATCCACAAATATACACTCTTCGTAACTAAAATATCTTTTACAGATTATAGTCTCTGTCCAAACATAAGCAAGGGAATTGAAGCCCCCTAATCTAAGCATGGGATTACATGGTAAACACAAAAGCTGATACGTTATATAACTGCTGGAATGACAAGAACCTAATGCTAAAACATCTCCTAGTAGCACAAATAACTTTGTAGAATTTATACTTATATAATCAAAATTTTTTGCAGGTGTTATTTATATTTCAAAGACGCTCTTCACCCCTGGAGGCAATGGAATATCCACTCTGCCCAGATTGGAAGGGTATATCTAATTGTCTTGTAAAATTCCCATTAAAGACAAGTCAATATAACAATGCAATAAATAGAATTTGGTAATTGAGAAACAAAATGTGATACAAAACTATAAGAGGATAGCACACCAATAACTTGAGCATGCCTGCAGAGAGTAGCTGCCCCACATTGTACACCTCAAGAGAAAGATGTCAAAGTAACTCCATACTGGTTACTCTTTTCTTGAGGAAGATATGATTTCCAAGCTACGAACTTCAAATATTAGCTGCCTCGGGTATTTTGTGATCAAGAGTTGTCTTGAGGGTGAAGTTCAGGAAATTAGAGAATTTGGTGTGATTGTGAACTTAAAAGAGTACAAAGATATTGTTGGATTTGCACCCATTACCCATCAGGTAGTCACTATCTGCAATATAATAGTGAAGGCAATTCTTACCAGCAGTACATGGTCCAGTTCCTGCCCATTGAGTGCCCATTTGGCCAGATATGCAGCAAGGGTACCCACCTGCTTGTTTGAATTCTTCTGCCCTTGTATTCTTTTTGGGAGATTAGCAGAGGAAAAGGATAATGGGCTTACTTCAGGCATCACAGCTTCTATTGTGTGGTACATTTTGCAACAGTTTTCTTGTTTGGGATGCATTTATTCATTTGGGTTTAGAACAAAACTGTTTTTGTCGGTCCTGTGCATTGTTTTTGTTGGTCCTGTGCATTTTGTCAGGAGTACAGAGAATTGAACATGGGGAAGATGAGAGACGGCGCTTTGGTGGGCAGGCCTGTTCTTATCCCTCCACACCACCAATCTATGACTTACTGACATCTTTTTTAAATGCTTAAGTTAAGTTTCATCTGTATACAACAGCTTCATCTGCTGCAATCTGATCACCAAGAAATTGTGAAGATGTTTTATGGGATAACCCTGCATAAGTTGTAATTACTGATAAAAAATTTCCCTAATGTAGAATATTCACAATGTATTACAATTTGACATTTACAATGTATTACTTGTTCTTCCAATCAAATATTCTGATGTAAGTAATTCATGTGCCCAAGAAAATACACAGCATAACAGAGTCAAAAGAATATAAATTAACTAAGTCTGCATCACTCGGCAGATCGTCTCCAAGCCCTCCCCACTATGGTTGATATTTATAAGGATAACCTTTAAAATTAAAATAAGAATTCATACGTTTCTCTCAAAAATGATGCACATTCCAAAATAATCATTAAGGTTTGTTATATGTACCACAAGCATACATATCACCAAAAATATTGAGTGGATGGATATCACAATTCAGAGACTACAATTATTAAGCACTACCCTCCATGAGCAGATAAGACACCAATGCCCATGCGTATGGGTCCGCATAAAATGCGTCCACTACTTAATACAATGGCCGAAAGCCAATCTTGAATAGATTTCAAACAAGAAAAATCATAATATTCTGTGTAAAACTGTAATGAAAAGAAATTCGAAGGAATTAAAAACCTAACATGAGGATATTTGGCATGTCGTGGCTACCATAAAAGACTCCAGACTTTTGATGAAAACGTCGTTTAAGAGAAAAAAAAATGGGAGTAAGGGAAATAAAAGCCCCAAAACATCTTTGACTGAGATCAGATTAAAACTCACAACGTCTCTCAGAAATCATATCATTGAGAATGATATGAATTGCAATGCAGTGGCATCACCCAACGCAAAGGCCTTCAACAGTACCAAGAATATCCAGAGAACAAATAATCCACAAGAAGTAAATTACTAAATTCTTTAACTTGAATCCATTTACTACGAAACACAGTTCTCAGCCTATTGCTTCTTAAGCTTGGGAAAACTCTCAAAGTTGGAAAGGCACACAGTAAAAAATGTTAAAGCCAAAATCTATTTGCTACAGAAGCTGGTGAAATGTTAAAGCCTGACCTACGCACACTTGGCTAATGTTAATCCCCGTTAAAACACCAGATAAAATTCCAGTGAAGTAAACCAAGAATTCAAAAAACCTGAAAAGTGAAAAGCATGCATAAGAGTCTCCAGTGTTTTACGATAAAGGAATTGACCATCAAAGACTGCATCAACAGGGCCATCAAAGACAACAGAGAATGATGATCTCCTAAAGAAAGAGATTGCTAGAATGGTCTCCCATAATGCCCTGGCCCAATTTTAAACAAGCTCTAAACATTCGTGAATTCTCTGTCTTAAGCTCCACATCCACATCTCATAAACCTCAATGTTCAAACACCAAAAAAATAAACGTTATGAGAAAAGCGAATATCTAAATCAAAAGAGCCCAGAGGTTTCTTTTACCAGCTTCACAAACTTTCATGAAATCAAGATGAATTGAAAGACAACTTTTCGAACCCTTTCCCTTATGAGAAAAACGAGAGCTATTAAAGAAAGACACTCAAGAAAAAACTCTTATCTGCCACGAAATAAAGTGGCAGATAAGATGTTCCAGGAATAGGTTCGGAACCCGAAAGATTAGTCAATGCTCTGTCCAGAACCCAAAAATGTTCATTAAGGAATACTATGGTTTAGAGCAGTAACATTATCATCACTTTTTTGACAAACCACACTAATTTGAGCCAAGATTTACAAAACATTTTACAGCCAAATCTCGTTTTGCAAATACAAAGAAGAATAACAGTTCATGGCAATAGTATACTAATAATGATTATAATATATGTTGTTGATAAACTACTGTTAATAAACTACTGTAATGAGTACAAGAAATTCTATCTGCATGAAGTATGAATTTGTGAGGAATAAATTACAGCATATTTGTTAACAGGAACTGAAAACATACCAATTATAATGACTCCATGCTGGTGACCAGCCTTCTGATCCTCTGCACAGCCCAACCCAGCCTATCCTATCCTCTTTAACATGATCAATGCAATGCAATGCAATGCACCATCCATAAATATGTATACTCCCAAATATAGCCGTTTGTTTTTTTTCCTTCAAATTTAGGAACGGCCTATAATTTAAATTTAGGAGCGGCCTATGATAGGGAGATTCGAATATAGTGAGAGATATAAAACTAAATATATTTCAATCCTCACATGAGATACGGTAGGGAAATATTTGAATATCAGGGCTATAAGATCTATTATATTAGTCTATAATGCTCACTAACTTCATGATTCAAGGAGTTGCAAAAGAAAACGTTGTATGTTTAATAAATTTTTTTAACATTTATTTTTGTACAATATGATTAATTTATAATTTCTGAAATACAATTCGTAATATTATTATGATTAATATTAGTCTATTTTAAACTTGTTTTACAAATATTAATATTAGTCTATTTTGAGCTTGATTTTACACATATTAATATTTCAAGATATTTTTAAAGATTGTTTTCTTATATATTAGTATAGAAGAAGAATTAATAGCCAACTAGATCAGAAGAACTTACATTGAACCAATTCAAAAGTACACTTTAAAGATGAAATTGATATGGTAAAAATTTGATTTAAAACCATGAGATTGGCACGAAAAGATTTCTAGGTTTGTGTAGAGTTCAAGGGCAATAAATACAAAATTATGAGTCATCAATGTTCATGATTCATCATAAGTTTAAGAGATAAGTATTCCTTTCCTTTACATAGAATTTCTTAAAATAGCATTTGTTTACCAAATTTAGTTTTTAGGTTAATGACATGTTTATTGTACACTAATATAGTTAATGTAGATAGTTTGAACTAGACCAAATATTTTTCTACATTTTGGGTAAACTTGTGAGATCTTACACCATCATAGGGTTTTACCTTATAGTTTATATATTTATTACTTATGAGGTTTTACATTTGCATTCTCACTAGGATTTATGTTTATGTATTAATTGTTATTTCACTATTATATCTTCATTTTAAAGTTTTGAGCTACATTGTGAGACATCCCTTTTTCTCACCCTTGAATGTCTCGCTACAATTCTATATTTTAAATTTTATAAGTGATAAATATAATATCTTATATTTTTATAATCCACAAGATACATTGCTTTCTTTGTTCCACAAGCTCTACTCGAGACCCTAATATTTATTTGCGGAGTGCTTGTCTACAACCCACTATTGATTGGACCACTCTAATGATATTGATATTTTCTATGATGCTCATGTCGATAATGAAGTGGACTCAACTATGATCATCGTGCTCATGTTAAGGAACAAAGTTATTAATATTGAGAATCTGACATAGTTAACAAACATGGTTTATTACATGTTTATCTACAAGCTTTTGGTGCTAATGACCAACTTTGTTACCAAAAACACAACATGAGAAAGGTGTTTCCAATCGGGTGGTGAAATTTTAATTAGTGTATGATCATTTCTAAGTCAGAAAGCAAAAATCATTGCTGACTCTTTTAAATTCATTTATGGTGAATCTAATTTTACCATACCAATGGATTCGTTGGAAATAAAAAGAGACAACTGGAGTTTTTTTAATAATCAAATTTGTACATTAACAAATCTGTTAGTAATTTAATCATTATGTTGCAAATTAACAGATCTCTAAATAGCCATACAAAAATATTCCACACTACATGACATGGCTCTTCTCATTAGACAATGCCCTCAAAATGATGGTGCTAAGTTTCTTAAATTGATGATGGAGAAATAGCCTTCAACAATACATCTAGAGCCATAGGAAGGAGAAGAAGTACAATGTTATAATTCTTTAAAAATAAGATTTACACTCTAAATTTAAATGATATCACTAATAGATTATCAATATGACTATAATGGGATAAAAAATTTGCAGCGACTATACACTGTTTTAAATTAAATGGCAGTTGATTTAGAACTGAGGAAGAATAAGGCATAGTGTTACCCAAATAAGGTTGGTTGAAGATAAATAAAATCTCATCGTGTACAAAGAACATAGGGATCTGAACAAGGAAATGAATTCAATGTGGAGGAGTATAAGGTAATGGAAAGAAACACACCAAAATAGTAGTGAAGTTAATGATATTCAAAAACAATTAAAGAAATGGAGATGAAATGTAGACAAGATAAGATAAATTTATTAATGTCCAACAAATGACCGCAAAAGGGGTCAAAGTGACTACCGAGAAAAACACAAGAGCTCAATCCACAACTATTAGAATACACTGGAGTTGAATTCGAAATGAAAACAAATTCAATTTAGATAATAAAACAAAAATTGAAATGTAGAAAACCAAAAGAAATGAATGTTAACTGCAAATAGACTCATTCGATCATCAGTGGATCATTAGAGTACATTACATAAGTGCTAGAATGACATTTAACTAAGGCTAGATAGAATGGATAACATTGTGGGTTTTATAAGTTCGTATAATTTATGTTTTAAATATGCTCTTTACTTTCGGGGGCAATTGAATATCCACTCTGCCCAGATTGGTAAATTGCCAAACATTTAATAAAGTACTAAATAAAGTTTAGTAATTGAGAAACAAAATATGATATAAGAAAAAGAGGATAACACACCTTTAACTTAAGGATGCTTTCAAAGAGTAGCTGCCCAACATTGTACATCTCAAGAGACAGATATTAAAGTAATTTCCATGCTAGCGACAAAGTCCTCTTTCTTGTTCCATTAAGAACAACCCAACACAACAATGTTCCAGGCTGCATGCTAGAGCTCTTCTCATTAGACGATGCCCATGAAATGATGGCATCAATTTTCTTAAATTTGTGAAGGAGAAAATGAAGAAATAGCCTTCAATAGCACATCTAGAGCCATAGAATGGTCTCTGACTGATCTCACAACCCATCTTCACATGCAATAAATGGCTTATGAAGAGGTGAACAAATTGTCAATAAGAGATTGTTGTGAAGTGCTATATTTATCAGATTTGGGGAATTGTGTTGTTGTTAAGGAGACACTAGAAAGGAGTAATTCTTAATCGTCATGCTTCTGATGACCCTGATATTCGGACCGATAGATCTCTAGGATGATCACTTATAGGAACAAAACATTTATATAATTTATTAACGGGCTGAAAAGAATTTCTGCATTGGTCTTGATTGTAGGAAACATATTTTATATCTCAAAATTGGGGGGAAGACCCTAATAGGGTTTTACACCAATTGAAGAGGCCAAGCTAAAGTTCCAAGGCAAAGGTGAGGGACACAAAGATTACATAAGCTTTAAATTAAATTATTTAATATCTCTTTGAAAATCAAATTGCATTTCCAAAAAATACTAGATACAAAAATCAAAACTTATTTCATAATATCATTAAATTGACAAATATTTTCCTTAGAAAATACCACTACAGTTGGACAACATCATTCTAACATATGCACACTATGACTATCTTCTTCTCTCGAGTCCCAATATATTGTCATTTTATCCATAGTGCTAGGTGTTGCATATTCAAACTACACGCTAGACAACCATGTCATTCTAGCTCACTTCATAAAAGTCATTTTTTCACCTCTAAAGCCTATTTATTCATATGCCCGAGAGTCATGAGTAGAAATGAAAATCACCAAGAGAGACAACAAACAAATTAATAATAACACTTTCTTCCATGTCATCTTAATTCACATTATTCGAAGATAAGGTTATATTCAGACACATCTAAACTTTTGGAGTATATTTTTCCCTAATATCCCTTTACCAAATTTCTATATCATAAGAAGATTGTTAGGTGTTGGAAGTTGGATTCCAAAACCAGATATTAGTCTCCCAATGTAGTTTGTTGAACATCATCTGTCCATAATAGAAAAGAAGGCAGAAGGGACAACTCCTAGTTCATTGCATATTTTACTCAAAGCTCCATGAGTATATTTTTCCCTAAGATACCTTCACCAAATCTCTATAAATTAAGAAGACCTAAGTGTTTAGAAGCTGTATACCAGAATCAGGTGTTAGCCTTCCTCCTTTTCAATTCCTAAAACATTATCAGATCAAAACAGAGGAGAGATTAGGGATTAGACCCAGATCGTTGTAGATGTTACTCAAAACTCCATAAGTTTTCCAACACCAGTCTCCAAAAATGTACATTATTTTAAGTATCTTCTTCTATGAAACCCAACCACAAATCTCTCAATACCCTATTCATTCCCTCAAGAAGCCACCCTCAGGAAATAACTAGAGACCCCACTAATAAGAATTCATGCATTCAATATAGGAGGTAATATTACATGTTTGTGTTTTCCTAATAATGTGAAAATTGATATGCAGACAAACAACCCTAATACTAATGAGTAATGACTATGGATTTGCAATAAAAAAAGTGAATGTAAGAAAAGAAAGAAATGCTCTAGGGTAAGTGCACAAAGATGTGGTACCAAAAAGGGGGTATAAGATGCCACTTTTTTCCTAAAATCAGCAAACTCTAAACTTCAACAAGAAATTGAAGATAGTTAGACTCAAAATTTTAAGATGCGACAAAAATACGAGTTGTAATACTCCGAATCTAGTTCCTAAACTACTAACTTATTTTGAAAATGGTGCAGATTAAAGCCCTCAAAAAGGGGGAGCACAAAAAGTGGTCCTATTTTTTGTCCAAAAACATAACATAGCGCCTGGTGTGCTCCCCCTAAAATGTTCACTTTTTTTTTGAATTTTTTTAATCACTCCGGTGAAAAGTTAGCTAATAGCACGTAGTTTATCTCGGATTTTTTGGGTAATTTTTTTATGAATTTATAATTTTTGATGAATTTACGAAGTGCACACATCCTGAAAACATGAAATTTATGTGTGCTCCCCCTAGAAATCATTTAAAACTAATAAAAAATCATTTTTTTAAAAAGTGTGTAGAATGGAGTCTAGTTTCTAAAAATGTAACTTATTGCAAAATTCGATGAACGAGCCAAAATCTATGCCCAAAATATTGCATGTTGGTTTTTTACAAAAAATGGACATACACACAAGAAATTAGAGTTGAAAAACTTAACATAATCAGAATTCAAAAAAAATTATATGCTTAGATAGCTAACAGAGAGATCTGCAATATCACGTTGTTTGATTTTTACGTTCTTGAGCCATGAGTAAACCTGACGAGGAGCACACAAAAAAAGATGTCATTTTTCTGTATGTCTACTGGAAAACACGTCTCAGGCGTATTTCAATCATCCAAGCCTTTGGGTTGGATCTCCAAGGCAAATCCAAGCCTTAGGATTGGTAAATTCAAATCCTTTACAAAGTGTGCACGCCCTATAGGGCCTACGCACTATGTAAATTTATGATTTTCATAGCGCAAGCGCACTATGAAAATCATAAATTTACATAGTGCGCACGCCCTATAGGGCACGCACACTATAGGGCGTGCGCACTATGTAAGACATAGATTTACATAGTGCGCAATATGTAAGAAATAGATTTATATAGTGATGAATTTATATAGTGATGAGGAAGAGAGAGAGAGAAAGAGAGAGAGAGAGAGAGAGAGAGAGAGAGAGAGAGAGAGAGAGAGAGAGAGGTTATAACATTTAAGTATAAGTTTGATTTATTTGATTTCTTATACTTTAAGTTATATTTGTATAAATTATAAAATATAATGCTTCCAAGATGTTTGGGATAGGTTCCAGCTTCATAGGAGTTAAGTTGCAAATTCTAGATTCGAAAATTCTAGACTTAGCCAAATTTTAGGATTCAGCAAGCCTTCAATAGAGTTCTCTCTCTCTCTCTCACACACACACACACACACACACATCACCCTCTCTTTGTTAGTATTTTGATCTTGAAATAATTATAATAATAAATTAAATGAAAATAAGGGCCGACTTGGATTAATTCCAAGAGGGACGACTTGGAATAATTATTAGGTACAAGTCGGCCAACCTTAAGGAAGGGTTGCAACTCTTGAAGAGTCACCATTATGTGTATAAATAGAGATTGTAAATCTGCTCAAGGAACACACCGAAAACATAATGTGATAAGTACTTGAGCAGAGTTACAAGTTCATCCATTCAACATTGAGAAGCGAATTAAGCAGAGTGCCTCCCTCCCTAAAGGGTGAATTTGGAGCAGACCTAGGGCATACAACTACTGCCCTAGGAATGGTGAACTAGGGTAGAATAATGCCCTACAAAGTGGTGAACTTCCACAAGGTTCTATGTTGTAGTTTGGCCATGCATTAGGCAGCAACGAATAAGAACAGATTGGTGGAACTGTAGAAGACCCAAGTAGGCTGACTTGGCACCTACATCTTGGAGAAATAAAGGTACAGATTTGAAGACAAATTTAGAACCTAAATTTGGGTACTATCTCTCCTTGCTTGTGCATGTTATATTAGATTATGTGCTTAGTGTTTGGAAGTCCTGAATAGTTTGATTATTCCTAGGTAAATCTGGAAAATATTAACATGGTATCAGAGCTACGGTAGAAGAAAGATCCATTTCAGATTTAGGAATTTCAATCTATCTATTTCAAAACTAAGGCATCCAGGGGTTTGGCTTAAATTGGTTATGAAAGTAGGGCTAAATCTTGCATTAAGGTTGAATACCTTGGAGGGAATCTTGATTAAGAGGGAGTTTGATCATGGGCTCACTTTCCTATCCCTCTTACATGGCTTATTGGATCATTAGCTAGTTCATTAGCATCATATAGTTGATTCATTAAACATTTGCATTGATTAGCACTAACATATGCTATATTTACATATTGGCTGGTTCATAACACTTGGCTTATGATAGAACTGTTATGATTGCTTATGAATGTGAAGGAAGTACTTTTGTATACTGACAAATTTGGCTTGTGTTGGATAAATGACATAATCTGGTATGTATTACAGATTTTGTCTTAATTACAGCTATGGTAACATAAAGAACTATCTATTTAAGTATGCCTTCCTTACTGATTCTATGAGAGGACTACTACACACTGTGTACTTTAGCATGTAAGCAGCATACCTGATTTACCTTAGCATGTACGGATGAAGATAAGTCCATCTAGAGGGAGTAAGTCTCCTATTCCCTGGGTGTCTTAATCGTAGACATATGGTTTAAGAGGGATTTCAATCATGGCCTCACCGGTTTGGATGGTAATCTCCTCCCTTATATCTTGTTAATTTCATTGGTATGATCATCATTACCTGTTAATTTTTTATCAAATGGTTAAGAATGCCTCATTAGCATAATTGATTATTTTCTTAGCTAATTGTCATGGATGCATTCTAGCATATGAAGGCAACTTACATAACTATCCATTCAACATAGTTATTGGCATCATACATTATGACTATGGAGTATACCTCACACTAGGATATGATATGTTTTGTCTTGCTTAGGAAACTATGTGAGTAAATCCATCTCTTGGTTTATGTTAAGCGTTGGAATATGTTGACATTGATTGACTCATTGTCTCTATTATGGGAAATCATAGTTGATTGTTAGATGCATAGGTACATACATTATTGGCTGGAACATTCTTACATTGGCATATGTTAGAATTAATGTTGTTATCTGCATAGGAACATTCATATAGAAAACTATATTGCATCTTACTGGTTAGATGTTGGTTATCTTTAGGTGATGAAGACCTATGTGATTATTCTTATGCACAAATGTTGGTTGTATGGGGCATACATCTTTTGTATTATGTATGAATGGGTCATACTCTCTTTCATTTACTGATTATGGCTAATGACTTATAATCATATTGGCTAATCTTATGCTTGTAGGTTTCATCTGGATATGCTTATGGCTAAGTTATTCTTATGAATTGAAGAATATCATTTGATATTCTTCGAGTCCAAGAGACTCATGGATCAGGGGTCCACAATTGCATGGATCAGGGATCCATTGCTAAGTAATGGGTGAGACATCATTGGATGTCAAAAGACCATTACACCTAGTAATGGGTGAGACATCGTTGGATGTCAAAAGACCATTACACCTAGTAATGGGTGAGACATTGTTGGATGTCAAAAGACCATTACACCTAGTAATGGGTGAGACATCGTTGGATGTCAAAAGATCATTACATCTAGTAATGGGTGAGACATCATTGGATGTCAAAAGACCATTACACCTAGTAATGGGTGAGACATCATTGGATGTCAAAAGACCATTACATCTAGTAATGGGTGAGACATCATTGGATGTCAAAAGACCATTACATCGAGTAATGGGTGAGACATCATGGATTTGATGTCAAAAGTCCATTACTCCCAGTAATCGGTGAGACATCATGGATTTGATGTCAAAAGTCCATTACTCTAAGAAATTGGTGAGACATCATGGATTTGATGTCAAAAGACCATTGCTCCAAGCACTTGGTGAATATCATGGACTTGATATTTGTGAGACCAATGCTCTAGATATCAAGGAGTTGATATCCTTTGAGTCTTGGAGACTCATGGATCAGGGATCCAAAATTGAGTATTTGGTAACATCATGGACTTGATGATACCATGAATATCATAGAATTGATATTCTAAACTCTTAAGTCATGGGACTCATGGATTTGAGAAATCCACATTTGGATAGTAAAACATTATGGACTTGATGTTGGTATGATGTCATGAACTTGACATTTTTTGAGTCTCGGTGACTTGTGGATTGGATGGTATACATCATGGACTTGATGATACCTTGAATATCATGGACTTGATATTAAAAATAGTCAAGGTGACTAGTGGATTTAGGAAATTCACAAATTGATTGGAAATTTGATATCATGGACTAATATTCTTGGGTCTAGGAGACCAAAGGATCTAGGAGATCCACATTTGGATGGTAAGCATCACATGAGATGATGTTTCTCATATAAATATGAGATGTGTGGTTGAGGAATAATGAAGAACATTTGTGTTCTCATTATATCTGGTAGATAGAGATCTACCTTCATAAATGTGAGATCTATGGCACAATTGGATTAGGCATCCATTGAAGTTATGTTTTTGAGTCCTATAGATGGGAGATCTATAGGTTGATCATCTCTCAAGTCCAAGAGGGAGTGTTATTTTCATGGGCTTTATTATTCTCAAGATCAAGAGGGAGTGTTAGTATTTTGATCTTGAAATAATTATAATAATAAATTAAATGAAAATAAGGGCCGACTTGGATTAATTCCAAGAGGGACGACTTGGAATAATTATTAGGTACAAGTCGGTCGGCCTTGAGGAAGGGTTGTGACTCTTGAAGAGTCACCATTATGTGTATAAATAGAGATTGTGAATTTGCTCAAGGAACACACTGAAAACATAATGTGATAAGTACTTGAGTAGACTTACAAGTTCATCCATTGAACATTGAGAAGTAAATTAAGCAGAGTGCTTCCCTCCCTAAAGGGAAAATTTGGAGCAGACCTAGGGCATACAGCTGCTACCCTAGGAATGAAAACTAGGGCAGAATAATGCTCTATAAAGTGGTGAACTTCCATAGGGTTCTATGTTGCAGTTTGGCCATGCATTAGGCAACAGTGAATAAGAATAGATTGGTGGGACTGTAGAAGACCCAAGTAGGCTGACTTGGCACCTACATCTTGGAGAAATAAAGGTACTGATTTGAAGACAAATTCAGAACCTAAATTCAGTTACTATCTCTCCTTGCTTGTGCATGTTATATTAGATTCTTTGCTTAGTGTTTGGAAGTCTTGAATAGTCTGATTATTCCTAGGTAGATCTGGAAAATATTAACACTCTCTCCCCCTTATCTACTCTCTCTCTTTCATTACCCTCTCTCTCTCTCACACACACACACTCTCTCTCTCCCTTCTCTCTCTCCATCCCTTATCTCTCTCTCTCTCTCTCACACACACACACACACACACACACACATCACCCTCTCTCTCCAACCTTATCTACTCTCTCTCTTTCATTACCCTCTCTCTCTCTCTCTCTCCCTCCATAATAAGAGAGAGAGAGAGAGTGAGAGAGAGAAGAGAGAGAGAAGAGAGAGAGGAGAGACTTGCTGAATCCTAAAATTTGGCTAAGTCTGGAATTTTTTGAATCTAGAATCTATAGCTTAACTCCTATGAAGCTGGAACCTATCCCAAACATCCTGGAAGCATTATATTTTATAATTTATACAAATATAACTTAAAGTATAAGAAATTAAATAAATCAAACTTATACTTAAATGTTATATTTGTATAAATTACCTCTCTCTCTCTCTCTCTCTCTCTCTTATCACCCCATCTCTATCCCTTATCTCTCTCTCTTTCTAGTTTTTCATATCGCGCATGCACTATGTAAGAATATGGATTACAATTTTGTGGCTTTGCATAGTGCGCACATTGTGGAAATTTTGGGGTTTTACAAAGTATGTGCGCCCTATTTGGTGCACATGCTTTATTTTGGATTTCCCAAGCCTAAGGCTTGGGCAACCCAAGCCATAGGGTGTGCACGCTATAGGCCACACGCCCTTTAGTGCATACACACTATGCGTGATTTGGGGCCAAAAAGAAAAGTGGCATCTTTTTGGTACCACATCTTTGTGCACTTACCCTCTAGTTAAGTGCATTCTAGTTTTCTTCCCTTCATCTACTCACTCACAATGTACAACCTTTAAAAATAAGTTTTCCCCCCATCCTCATACCCATTCATTATTCTTTTTACTGACCCTCTCCCCCCACATTCAATTTTCAACATCAAGCTTCCACTCAGACACCAAATCACAACAAACAAGGATACTCTTTCACCCAACACAATAATCCCTACAATCGACTACTACCAAGATAATCCCATGCCTAAGAAACCGAATAATACCATCTACCTTTCACATCATCTACTAATGACTAAACAACACTAGGCCTTGATAAAAAACACGGTCTCAACTTTGCTTAATGAAAACACCTTGATGTATGTGGGTTCATTCACCACTCATCCAATCATGAAAAAAGTGTCTAGTAACACCTTGATGTATGTTAGTTCATTCACCCCTGGAATCAGTTCTTTTGAGATTATGTATGCTAATAAATTAATTGATTCACTCTACCTACCAATTCATTTCAAATGCTAGTCCATGTTTGGTAATTTTTTATTTGCATGACGTCTACAATGACCTTGATGAGTTTAGAGTTTACATCTGAGAGATTTGTAGGAACAAAACATATTATGGAATTTGTTAGCAGGGGCTGAAAATCATCTGCAGGAAATACATATTCTATCCTAGAGAGTCCAAGACTAACAACCTTTGTACAAGATCCATTAATAATGGTAAACAATCTCTAACCCAATCCTAGCACAAAATAGTCACTTCTAATTTCACAATCTTCCAATTATCATGGCCTATTCCAACATTGTGATCTTCTGGTGATTTATGATGGACCTTGATGCATTAAAATCATCGACACTTTCTTTAATAACCAAACTAATTTGAGCCAAGCTTTACAAAAAAGAAACCCAAAATGAAGAAAAGAGTTACAATAAGGCCAAATATCATAAAAAGAATAAAAGTTCCAGGCAATAGTATACTACTAATGATTAGAAAATATACTATTGGTAAACTATTGTAATGAAAACATAGAGTACAAGGAATTCTATCTGCATGAATTATGAATTTGAGAGGAAAACCCTACTAGGGTTTTAAATATACAAAGCTAAAGTTCCAAGGCAAAGGTGAGGGATATAAAGATTACCTATGCTAAAACAATTTGCAGGAATAGATCATATTTATTAACATGGGTTGATAACATACCTCTTGTTGGGTACGTGTAGGATCATGGTATGCCAAAAAGTGGCGATGTGAAAAAATGAACTTTTCACTCATCCAAAAGTGCACTAAAAATTTTGTTGACTTTTTAGTAGGCCTGGGTGTCAGTACACTTGGCCAAGCCAAAATCCAAAGTACAGGCCTAATCGGATATCCGATATTATTGAATATCCGATTTTTGCTAGAAAATTATATTTCTGGCCTGTGGCTGTGTTCAACATTTTCATTGTGTAAATGTTGAACACAGCTCTAGGTTTTGGATATCCGGTTGTTTCTCACATCCGATTTTCTCAACAAGAAAAGGTAAGTTAAATTTTCAAGTTTTATTATTTTTATTGTTTTTTAATCAAAATCTGTGGTTTTTTATATAAAAACTAGGGTTTAAATAAGATTTTTTATTATTTTTTTAAATTGATTGTAATTGTCTATTTGGGTTCTAATTGTAATCAGACATGGACTCAAATCAATCAGAAAACCCTCCCAATGATCCCACAAATAATCCAGAACCACCTCCAAATAATTCCCCACTTTCAGAAGATGAACCAGTTTCAAACCCTCACCGTTTAGAGGAATATCTCATAGGAGACAATCTAAATCATCTTAGAGGATATCAGACCACATATACCAATATCCCCATATTACGCCCCATGTTCTCCACATTGAATTCTATTATTGAAAACATGGAGAACCTTATAGAGCAACATAATGCTACACTTCTTTGGTGTGATTTCATGCATGCCCAATTTGACGATGGGCTTGACTATGATCAAGTTATAAACCTAAACATAACACATGACATATGTAATATTTTTGTGGATCCTAAAGTTAGTTTAAAAGTGGACCCTAAAAAACCCAAGTTGTCAATTAAATGGTGCACAAATGATGCAATACGTGACAACCTTTGGGACCGCTAGTGGATGGTTTTTGATAGACCACCTCACAACAATTTGGATGTCCCATTTTATTTCATTAAAAAATTGTATGCTGAATTTGTGCTCAGTCAGAAGGTAAATTATTGGAGTATGAGACCGAACCAGGGTGTAGGCTTAGGCGCTCCTTAGGAGAGGCCATGGGCACACCGGGTGAAATCTCACACATATGTCCCTCCTCCCAAGATTTTGCCACCTCCTATAGTGCAACATCCTAATATTATTGCTGAGGCTGACTTATAGCTATTCACACCTTGAGTGATCTACTGGTTATGTAGAGCATGACATTTTTGCCTCCTCGTGATGATGCTTCTGGCCCTTCCACATCCTCCACGATCTCACATGTTTGTGTGCCTCACACTTGCATTATGTGCAATAATCTGTGCTTAGGTCCCCTAAATTATAGTGATGCATATAACTACATCTTTGAGGTGGAAAATACTACACAACACACTATAGGCACTAAAGCACCTCATGAAGATGTGCATCAGGGGCATAGAGAGCCATGGACTCCTACTATTATGGTAAGGGTAAAAAGTTCACTTTTTACATTCTATTTAATTTTAAACATTCGTATTTTTAGCAGAATGTTCTTATAATGATTTCCCACTTATGTTTTTTTATGTGTTACATTTATGTTCAGTTGATGATAGAGGAGGAGATGGCACAGGTGGAGGGGTCCACGCTTTTGGCCATATCATTTGGCCTTGACACTTCCATGGTACATATGTTTTAATGTACTTATTAGTTTCCTTTTATTATAATAGTATATGTACATGTGTTTTCTAATTTTTACAATCATCTTATTACATACTGATGCAGGTGTCACCAGTTGCCATTGGGGGAAATGTGAGGAGGTTCAAGCGTTAGGTGTTGACAAGGGGAAGGTAATTAAGTAATTTAGTTTTTTTATGCATACATGTATACTTGTCAGTTGTGCGTACTCATTTTTAATTTACATGGTTTATTTGACAGAGGGTGGTGTCTAATGATGTCGTGAGACTCTTTTGCCACAATACAGTCACATGCATCACAATTAGCAGTGATAGCCCAATGGTACATATATTTCTAAAGTTATTTGTGTGTATTTTACTATCAAGTATATATAATATGGGGTGATCCCACGAAACTGTGTCCCACTTTTAGGGACGAACAAAATCGCAAAGTTGGGGAAAATTTTTTTTTGACGCCTTCGTACGAAGTAAATACTTCGTGTGAAGTGGTGGACCCACTTCGCACAAAGCACCCCAAACAAGGGGCTTCGTGCGAAGACCCCTCTTCGCACGAAGACCCCCTCATAGGGGTCTTTGTGCGAAGAGGGGCTTCGCACGAAGCCCCTTTGGACCGAATTTTTTTATAAATTTCCAGTGTTTTATGTTTTTCAATATCATTTTAACTGACACTATTTGCGGACCCTAGGCCTTGGAGCAAAGTACCTCAGCACGCTAGTGCCTCCCGAGCTTCGTCGACGTCTTCAGTTTCCTAGCAGTATCTGTTACAAGTAGTGGTTGTCGTTGCACCAAAAGATCGACCTGTTAATGCCCGGTACAACCACTAGACTTATAGAAGACACAAGAGGTGATTAAGCCATGTCGCAAATCTAGAGGGGAGCGCTGACCATTTTGCCAACAATCTCCCCTCAGTGTTACCCGAGGGGATTCGAACCTGTGACCAAGCTCTGATACCACTTGTTACAAGTAGTGGTTGTCGTTGCACCAAAATATCGACCTGTTAATGCCCGATACAACCACTAGACTTATAGAAGACAAAGGAGGCGATTAAGCCATGTCACAAATCCATAGGGGAGTGCTGACTATTTTGCCAATAGTATCAAGTACACAATTTTTTCTCATTTTTTATTGTAAATAATATGTTTTGTATTTATTTTAGCTAGTTATTTATTTTAAATAATTTTTTATTTGTAGAAATGTTAGAAATTTGTAGTTAAATATTATCTAATATGTTAGAAATTAATAATATAATGTTAGAAAATCGTAATTAAATATTAGAAAATGATAGAAATATTAAAATCATAGTATAAATGTTAGAATATGTTAGAAAATGTTAGAAAATCATAGTAGTTTGTTAGCACCTATTAGAAAATATTTACAAAACATTAGAAACCATAGTAGAAATGTTAGAAAATGTTAGAAAACATTAAGATTAAAGTTAGAAAATGTTAAATTTTAAGTTTAAAGTTGTAAATATTAGGAATCTCTCTCTCTCTCTCTCACATGTACACACATTTTTAGTAAATATTAAAGTTAGTTATTTGTTTTAAATAATTTTTAGTTTGTAAAAATCTTAGAAAATTGTAGTTAAATTTTTTTAAATGATCTAGTAGTATGTTAGAAAATGTTAAAAACTTGTAGTACAATAAGTTTCTAAGACCCTTATTCCTCTCTTACGACATATTAAGACACTTAGGATCCCTTAGGAATCTCAAGATCTTATAATACATATTAGGATGTCCTATGACCCATTGATGTACATGTTAGGTTCCATTAATACATACAAGGACTCATTGTTTCCCTCAAGGCTCCTTAAGACATTCTAGGATGAATTAATGTAACCTATGATCTCTTAGGACCTATTATGAGGCCTACAACCCCTTAAAACATTCTAGGACCATTGCGTATCACTTATGACATCTTACTTGACACATAGGACCCATACGACCCATTATTATATCTTAAAATGTCCTAGGACACATTCATCTATCTTAGCTTCTGTTAATACATATGTGAACCCATTGTTGCTTGCAAGAACCCTTAAGACATACTAGTATCAATTAATGTAACCTAAGATCCCTTAGACCACTTATCACATCTATGACCCATTAACATTGTTGGACCATTATACATCCCTTAAAAAATTTTAAGACATACGACCCATTCAGATCATCAAGACCCATTAACATATCTTAGGTTGTCTTAGGACACATTTATGTATCTTAGATTCAATTAATATCATACAAGGATCCACTAATGAAATGTAGGACCCCTTTGGACCTCTTATGTTACCCCCGACCCCTTAAGACACTCTACCTGACCCTTATCCATCCCTTACATTATCTTAAGACACATCTAGGACTCATTGTTACCCACGACCCCTTAAGACAGTCTAGGACCACTTATATTGCACCTACGACCCATTAACATTCTAGGATTCTTATCTGGATCCCTTAAGACCTCTTATGTTACATACGACCCCTTAAGACACTCTAGGACCCTTATTTATACCTTAGGACCTCTTATGTTACCCATGACCTCTTAAGACACTCTAGGACCACTTATTGCACCTACGACTCATTAACATTCTAGGACTCTTATCTAGATCCCTTATGAAATCTTAAAACAAATATGAAACCTTAGGACCCCCAAGACCCATTAAAGAATATTAGGATGTCCTAGGACCACTTAGACCACTTATCACATCTATGACCCATTAATATTATTGGACCATTATACATCCCTTATGATATTTTAAGACATATATGACCTATTCGGATCCTGAAGACCCATTAACATATCTTAGGTTGTCCTATGGCACATTTCTGTATCTTAGATTCAATTAATACATATGAGGATCCACTAATGTAACCTAGGACCACTTAGGACCTTTTATGTTACCCACGACCCCTTAAGACACTCCATGACTCTTATCTATACCTTAGGACCTCTTATGTTACCCACGACCCCTTAAGACACTCTAGGACCCTTATCTATAGCTTATGACATCTTATGTTACCCACGACCCCTTAAGACACTCTAGCTTATGACATCTTATCTGGATCCCTTATGAAATCTTAAAACAAATATGAAACCTTAGGACCCCCAAGACCCATTAAAGAATCTTAGGATGTCCTAGGACCACTTAGACCACTTATCACATCTACGACTCATTAATATTATGTTACCCACGACCCCTTAAGACACTCTAGGACCACTTATGTTACTCATGACCCCTTAAGACACTCTAGGACCTTTATCTATAGCTTATGACATCTTATGTTACCCACAACTCCTTAAGACACTCTAGGACCACTTATGTTACCCACGACCCCTTAAGACCTAATAAGACCTCTTATGTTATCTACGACCCCTTAAGATCTAATTAGTACATCTTAGGACCCTTAAGACCTAATAAGACCACTTATGTTACCCACGACCCCTTAAGACACTCTAGAACCACTTATGTATATAACCAACTGCACATGTATATAACCAGTTATTGTACACTAAATTTGCAGGGGTTAGCCGTTGCTTTACAGCCAGATGATGCTTTTCATAGGAGCGATTCAGTAGATATGACACCTAGTAGTGGTCAGGTAAGTTTTAAAAATATGTAAGTTTAAACATGCATTTATAATATTTTAATTATTTTAGATTATTATCATATATACATGCATTTATATTCGCAGGGATCAGTTGTTGTCTCACAGCCAGAGGGTGCTCGTGGCAGTTGTTTAGAGGGTCGCTCTATTTGCATGTGCCTAAATGACTCCCTAGTTTAGGACATGTTGAACATATCTTTTATTTGAGACTCAATTTATGATTCGAGACATATTTTTTATTAGAAACCTATATATTTGATTAGATGTACTTATATTTGATTAGAGACATATGATTCGAGACATATATTTGATTAGAGACATATATTTGATTAGAGACGTATATTTGATTAGATGATTTTATTTGATGATATATGATTTGATTAGATTGTTTTATTTTATTAGATGATATGATTTGATTAGAGAATTTTATTTGATGATATATGATTTGATTAGATGGTTTTATTTGATTAGATGATAATAATTTGATTTGATTTGAATAGATGATATGATTTTATTTGATTTGAATAGATAATTTTATTTGATGATATATAATTTGATTAGATGATTTGATTACATGGTTTTATTTGATTAGATGATATGATTTGTTTAGATATGATAAGTAATATAACTAATTTCATCATTCTTTAGTGTCTTAAGGGGAGGTCTTAAGGGGATCTAGAATTAATATAATAAAAGAAAACTAGTTAATACATGTAACTAATGAATAATAACTATTCTAACTAAGTCTAGAACTAACACATGCCATAAGTAATATAACTAATTTCATCATTTTTTAGTGTCTTAAGGGGAGGTCTTAAGGTGATCTAGAATTAATATCATAAAAGAAAACTAGTTCATACATGTAACTAGTGAATAGTAACTATTCTAACTAATTCTAGAACTAACACATGTCATAAGTAATATAACTAATTTCATCATTTTTTAGTGTCTTAAGGGGAGGTCTTAAGAGGATCTAGAATTAATATCATAAAAGAAAACTAGTTAATACATGTAACTAGTGAATAATAACTATTCTAACTAATTCTAGAACTAACACATGTCATAAGTAATATAACTAATTTCATCATTTTTTAGTGTCTTAAGGGGAGGTCTTAAGGGGATCTAGAATTAATATCATAAAAGATAACTAGTTAATACATGTAACTAATGGATAATAACTATTCTAACTAATTCTAGAACTAACACATGTCATAAGTAATATAACTAATTTCATCCATTTTTAGTGTCTTAAGGGGAGGTCTTAAGGGGATCTAGAATTAATATCATAAAAGATAACTAGTTAATACATGTAACTAATGGATAATAACTATTCTAACTAATTCTAAAACTAACACATGTCATAAGTAATATAACTAATTTCATCAAAGCATACATAAAATCTTTAACTAATATGCAATCTATAAAAATCATTGAATAATCAAAGTATGCATATAAAATTCTATATATTAAAACCATTGAACTATCAAATAGGTTCATCATATATCAACAAATTATAGTCCATCATATGTTTAAATATATAAACAAAGTATAATGAAATTTAATCCATAGCTATCAAGTAGGTCCTAACACAAGAAATAAGTATACATATTATAATTTTTAGACCAACTCAAGTGGTTCAGACCTTTCATGGAGAACATGTAATATTCTCTCATGATCCTCACTATCTAGTCTCCACTTACGACATCCATGTTGAGATTTAACTGTATGAAGACAAATGGATGTGGCAACTACTAGGTGACAATATTGAAACACCTTATTTTCTAGTTCATAATCAACAAAGTGAATATCATGTTGAATTACTTTGATTTGCTTGAAATATGTTCCCTCTAAAACAACTGAACTTGTAGGTCACAAATTTTAACAATATGTAAATTTTAACCAAACTCAATTTGGAATTTGTTAAAAGGTTGAAATTTAAAATTTACAAATTGAGTTCAATATATTGATGTAAACCATATACAGACCTATGGGGAAAAACATTCCATCACTTTCTTCAGGTTCAAGTAACTTCATCCTCTCTACAGTACAATGTAGTAAATAATAACCAACTCCTTCTACATTTCCACACTTAGCAATCGCTGCAAAGACATCTCCTGCACAGTAAATTTATATATACATGTGTGAGATCTTAAAATAAATACTTAGTTCAATCTGTAGATCTATCTATCTATCTATGTACATGCAACCTAATGTACCATATAATGTGAAATATATATACTTACCAATTTTGACCAATCCCAAGATATGATCGTAATCAGTAGAAAGCAAAGGAACATCATCGAAGTTTTCATCTTCATCTCTATCAAATGTATAAGTAACAACTAGTGGCACTAGATTCCATGCGCCTACATATCCACGATCTTGATTGATACATTCCTCATAATTGTCAGCGATGCAGTGACAACAAAAGCATGAGTAGTCCCTAGTGTTCAACATCCAATTGCGACAATTTGTACTCATAACTGAATGCAAAGATCGCGTCTTTTCTATCTTATTGCAACCATGCATAATTTTTCTATCCACACCTGAACAAATGCATATATAATACATTCTATATAAATATAATTTGAATAAAAAATATCATAAAAATTTTAAACACTTTCAAATAATTTAAAAATGTGTGCATACCTTTTATCTCCCAAAATTTTCTATATGGCACCGCCTGAGTCAATCTTGATGATGTGTCTTGCACCATTCAACCACATCATGTGTATTTTTTATATGCACTCCCTTATAATTCATTTGATACTTTCGTATAACACGTTTGATGCAAGCTCTAGCACCATCATGTTCACCTTTTTCATGTCCACTCTCAAAGAAACTCCAAACATGTGGTATGTTTTCATTACGATGATATCTACATAGTGCATAAAATGGTCTTGATGATTTGAATTGTGCAGCACATCCATCTCACCAAACATAATGTTTATCAATTTTTATACCTCTTTCTTTCAAATTTGCATAAAATTCTTGAAGCAGTGTTCCACAATGAATATCATGCTCTCTATCTTCACTTATATAAAAATGATATTCCTTCTTGATGACCCATGCTTCAAATGTGCTCTAAATACCATCCAAATCTAATTGTGTGTGTCAATAACACACATGTACCATAATAGTAATTTTCTCTGAAAAATAGTATTCTGATTGAATTGCCTTTTGATGAACAAAAGAATAATTTTATGCAAAATCAATAACTCATACAATAGTTCCAAGTGGGAAATTGTCTCTTAGTGTTTGAAATTGTTGTGCTTGCCACTTTGCAAAAAAAGCATGATGAATGTAGGGTTGAATCAATTTTTTAAAATTTTCCATAAATACTCCAACATTTATCTCCTCTTCAACATATTCTAACCTTTTGGATTCTTTCCCAAATTTTGTTTCATTCTTTACATATTTGTAACTCTTGCAATTTACCATCTTTGTTACATCAATATTTTTATTTTTCAAAGGGAAAAGAGACAAATCGGCACATGTTTGACATATTCCTTTTATGCAATTTATTTGTCCAGCTACATCATCTCTTTTGTCACATAAAATAGATGAGATGAACTCACTTCGTCTAGTAGGAGGAGCCTTTTCAAAACCATAAGTGTCTTCTACAAACTTTCAAAAAACTTCATTGTGGAGATCAAATTCAATATGATAATGACAACAACAAGTTTCAAACACTTTGTTTGTCTTGATATAATATGGCTTCAATCTTTCAAACAATGTTTGCCCAATCTTTATATTAGGATTTGAACTACAAAATGACACATACATTTCATATTGTGTTGTGTCCAACCAATGTTTCATATGATATTCATATTGTTTAGCTGAAATTCTATGTCTGATAACATCTCTAGTGTTTGATGAAGGACGTGTATAATCATTCCAAAATGATGTGACCAAATTTTTTGTTCCTTCATCAATCCTATCAGAATGAGGAGCTCTACACATGATTGCCCAATTGCCTTCCAAGGTGCTATCATCCAAAAGTATTCTCCTATTAACATATCATGATATTGTTTTCCTATTAAAACCAAACTGAGATGAAACTGGAGATATCTATCATTTTCATCCCATAGTGTTACCTACAATGGATGTCAGAATAATTTCTAAAGTCCTAACTTCTAGAATTCTCTCTTTCCTTCCTTCTATTATCTCTGGACAACATAATGGGTTTGTCCCTGGAAGACAGATCCTGGATTCAATCATCTTGGTCCATGAAAATATACACACTCTAGCCATGTCTAAGAAGGAAGGTTTTTTACTAAAACTTAACTTGTCCAAAGCTTATGACATGGTTGACTAGGTTTTTTTGATGGCTACTCTAGAGGCTTTTGGTTTCAATAAAAGAAGTAGAGATCTAATCCACTGTTTAGTCTCCTCTACCACCTTCTCTGTTCTTGTGAATGGCTCTCCTACTCCTTTCTTCAAATCTTCTAGAGGTCTTAGGTAGGGGGACCCCCTATCTCCTATTATTTTTGTTATCTTGGCGGAATGTTTGGGTAGACACATTGGTAGATTGGTTAACAGAGGTGAATTCAGGGGTTTGAGACCTTCCTCCAAGGACTTGATTTGCTCGCATCAATAGTTTGTGGATGATTCCATAATAATGGGTGAAGCATCTATTAAAAATGGAAAAACCATTAAAAAGGCCCTTGACAATTATGTTGGAGCTATGGGCCAGAGCATTAATTGGAATAAGAGCTCTTTATTCTTCATTAATGTGCCTGAAAAATGACAAGAAACATTAAAAATAATTTTGGGTTGTGAGGTGGATTGTCTCCCAGGGTCCTATCTTGGCTTACCTCTATGTCTTACTCCTCCAGACTCTTTTTGGTAGGATATGATCGATAAATTTCACAAAAGTCTTGTTGGTTGGAAGGCTAGTAAGATTGTTGTTCTCAAAGCTACCCTTCAAAGTATTCCTCTCTATGCCTTGAGCCTTTTCAAAATACCTAAGAAGTTTTCTGAAAGTATAGAGAAAATCCAAAAGAACTTTCTTTGGTCCAGAGTCGAGAAAAAGAAAAGAATAGCTCTTATTGCTTGGGAGAAGGTTTGCAAACCGACAAGGAAAGGGGGTCTTGGTCTTCGCACTATTAGACGTATAAATTAATTTCTTATGGCTAAACTCCTTTGGAGAATGTTCAAGAACTCTAGAGAATGGAGCACTATATGGCACACCAAATATAATAGGGATAGCTATGACTTCAATAATTTCTTAAACTCTGATTCTATCCAAGGTGGATCGTGTATTTGGGGCAATGCTTTAAGAATAAAATATATGATAAAGAAGGGAGTCAAATGGAAGGTTGGTAATGGCAAGAAAATTATCTTTTGGGATGACACATGGCTGCTTGATGAACCCCTTAAGGAGGTACCTATTTGGAATGAATTTCTTATGCTTTGAAAATAAATTTTGGGCATTCATGAGGAGGACTATTGGGGAGGGGACAAATGGACTGATCTAGCCAGGATTGATCCTTCTCTTAGGAGTTTGAATAACCTTTTGAATGATGTGGTTATTATTGATGAAGAGGATACCATAATTTGGAGACATAATGCTAATGGCCTATTCTCGGTCTCCTCTCTATACATGCATAACTTGGAAGATAGTCCTGAACCATGTTGGTCTAAAGCCTGGTTCAAGGGATTAAGTCCTAAAATTAATATTTTCTTTTGGATCTTATTGCAGGATAAAGTTCTTACAATTGACAATCTCAGGAAAAGAGGCCTTGTTCTTACTAATAGATGTTTTCTTTGCAAAAAAGATGAGGATAATATCAATCATATGACCATCCACTACTCTTTTGTTAGGCAAATATGGGAAAAACTCTTTGATATGATGAATCTGGAGTGGGTGTTCCCTCAAGACATTCAGGAGTTGTTTACTTGTTGGAAGCCACTAACTAACAATAAGTTCCTAATATCTTTTTGGAATTTCTTCCTTCCCTTCTTGTGTTGGGGGGTTTAGAAAGAAAGGAATGATAGGATTTTTAGGAACAAGGAGTCCAATTGGGATAGTATTTTCCACAAGATCAAGAGAGCTCTGTTGGAGAATTTGGGGTTGATTAAGATTTATCAAGACCCGAAGGATGATTGGGAGGCAAAAGTCTATAAGAATTGGAAGTTTGAAGGAAGGAAGGCTCAAGATACCAAAAGAAATCTGAGAAGAGAGGCTAGGTGGGACTGCCCCCCTAATGGTTGGGTTAAAGTCAATTTTGATGGTGCTTCTAAAGGAAACCCTAGAACTACTGGTTGTGGTATGGTTATCAGAGATGAGTATGGGAATTGCAAAGGGGATTTGGCCATTCCTATAGGTTTTAACACCAATCAGGTGGTGGAGGCTAATGTGGCTCTTCATGGGGTGCTATTAGCCAAAAGGAAGGGTTATACTAAAATATGGATTGAAGGGGATTCCCTAAATATTGTTAATTGCTTGAAGAATACCATGCCCCCTCATGGACCATAGCCAATGTTATTAGCAAGGCTAAAAACATTATTGAGTCCTTTGAAATGTGCATGATAACCCACGTTTTCAAGGAGGCCAACTTGATGGCTAACTGTGCAGTGAATGTGGCTTGTAAAAGCCAGATGGAAATTAAATGGAATGATGGTTTTGATCTCCCTTGTGAAGGGTCATCATTAATTAATAAGGAGTGGACGATGAGTAAGCAACACTTTTTGAATGAAGGGTTTATTAATGAGTATTGAGTGTATTAATCTATGTGATGATCATGAAGGATAGTGGGTTGATTTCAATATAATTATTGGGATCCTTTGGCACAATTTGTGGGTTCTGCAGAACATCAAAAGGTTTTATTACAATCTGAAGGCTAACTTGTAGAGTGTTGGGAATTATTTGGAGAAGGGATCTCTATTCTCTTACATTGCTATGGGAGGCAGGAAGAGGAGGTGCGAGCCAATGAGCTATAGTGACTGGAAACAGAACAAGGAAATATGGAAGATTGTCGAGGATGGGGGTCTGGCAGCTTATATGGAGAGACTGCATGGAGGTAAAGTTGTTGTGACCAGAAATTTCATCATAACTTGGAATAAGGGGAGTGTTTTGGTTGGTACGCAAAATATGGAGGTGACTAAGGAAGTGATTGCTAAAGCAACTGGCTTGATGACTGAGGGCATCAACTTCTATAGGGATAGGAAGATTTCAGACAAAACTTTGGAGGCATTTGCGCCCACGGAGTAGGAGAGGAATCGAATGGTTAAGGTGGATAAATCATACTTTGATACTAAGTGTATTTCTAGGCCTTGGCACCTTGTTTTATTTGTTATTATTGGCTATATTACCCGAGATGGTCGTTATACTAAAATATACAACCATCATCTTATCCTTCTGAACCACTTTAGGCATGGGGTAAAAATAAACTTTCCTTTCTACTTGCTGAGCTCTTTGAATGCCTCTATCCTCCACTAGCAAAGGGACCTGGAGGGTGATCATGCATGCTATGAAGGGCTCATGGTCCTCATCTTTGAGGTGTTGAAATCAAAGAAGGTGGAAAGACCCTGACTTAACAAAAAAGCCCTTGAAGATTATGACACTGATGGGAAGGATTCTGAGGAGCCTTTTATGGAGGACACAGAAGAGGAAGAGGAGGACTCTGAGGAGTTTCTGGAGTCTAGCCCAAAGAGAAATAAAAAGAAAAGGAAGGTCAAGGAGTTTACCACAGATATGGATGTTGAGGATGATGCGAGCAGGGAGGAAAGTTCTAAGAAACAGGGGAAAAAAAGAATGGAGCCCATTGGCAAATGTACCAGAGCCAAAAAAGAGAAGAAGAAGGTTGTGAAAAGGGTTGTTATTTCCTCTGATGAGGGCTCTTCCTCTCTAAAAAAGAGTAATTAGGATGACTAAGTGGACACCAACCATGTTGTGGAGGAGAGTGTGTAAACTGAAAAAAATGTGTGGGTTGAGGAGAATATCTTGCACGAGGTCGCTCAGGCTGTGAATAACAGTGGGAAAGATGGGTATGAGAAGGATAAGGTTAACATGGAGAAGGAGAATGTGGAGATCCCTAAGGATAAAATGAGAGAAGGGAATAAGGGTTTTAAGAATATAGAGGGAGGGAATATGGATTTTGAAAATCTGGGATGTTTGGCTTTTCTGACTACCCTTAGTATTATGAAGAATGACATCACTACGATGAAGACCCATATTCACCAGTTGCAAAAAGAGACAATTAATGAGCTCATTGACACTGTCCCCAGGGCTGAGGGTCTTGCTATTTTCAATGACAGAATTACTGCCATGGAGGTCAAATTTGAAAACAATAATAGTATGACAAGGAAAATTGAAATTATGGAAAAGAGAATTTCCAAGCTAGAGAAGACCGTGGGGAATATTGTTGAGTAGAGCTATGCTATCCTAAAATCATCAAATGAGCATGTGAAGATCCTGGTGGACAAGCTCGACAATGGGAAAGGAAACCATGAGGTTATGGACACTAAAGATGATCAGGGCCCTAGCAGGTGTACGAGGTCTAGGTTCAAGAAGATGGAGGATGGCAACAAGAACGACATGGATGATCTGAAGTTGTTTGCTGCAAACATGCAGATTCTTGCTGATCAGGCAGCAGAACTGATGAAATGTGTTTAGACAGCATCTTGCTGTCTTGCTTTCCTTTTGTTGTCCTTTTTCTTTTGGCTGTTCTTTTTGTTTAAAGACTAGTTTGTGTGGTGTTTTTTGGTGCTGTTGCACTTGTACTACTGTTGCTTAAATGCCTATTCTATTCTCCTATTGTACAAGGTTTCGGGTCCTTTCAAAACCTATTTTTACGTAATCAAAAAAATGGATGTCAACATAACTTTTCTTGTAATGGACTTATCTATAGTTCAAGATTGCTTCCTTAACTGGTTCAAACCTTTCTTAATATTTTCAATCATATTAGTTTGCATGTCAACAACTTTTCTCTTCTTTGATGATGTGTCCATACCCAATAATTTTAATGCCCCTTCCAAATTTTTGTTTATAAGTATAAGTGAAAGCAATTGAGCTTGTTCAAGTGTTTCAAAATTATCAAATTTACCCAATATTTCTCTTGCTATCATATTCATTGATCTCTTCTTAGCAAGACTTAAGGGTTGAACATTAGCAAGTGATCTCAAATTGTCCACATCCATTGTAAGTAAATAATCTAAGTTTCTATAATTAATATTTTTTTTTACAGTTTGAGCTAAATTTAAAAGTTCATCCATACCAGTAGGAGCATGTGATGTTGACCCTTCTCCAACATAAATTGTTTGAGCTTTCGTAGGGAGTAATCCTGACCCTTCTTCAACCTGCAATTCTTCGACTTGACTTGACCCTCCTACTTCAACTTGTCTTTCAACTTCTTTACTTTTATGATAATATGTCAATGCAGCTTCATGATTTCTTTGTTCAGTACCGGGTGACCTTTTTCTAGAAGATTTACGTTGTCTTCCCTTCTTGTTCCCTATTTCTTTGAGCTCAAAAAAATGTCTTCCACAAGATCATCAACAAAAATTTTCTTCTTCAAAAAATACTTTAATCTAATATTTTTCCTCTCCAAAATTATGCCTTTGAAAAAATAGAAATATCAATCCTCCTTCAAAAAATGCCTTCAATAATAGAAAATGCAAATTTATTAATTGCAATTCGATATAAAATAGAAACAAAATGTTTTACTTTTATACCATTCTGAATTTTATTTACAAAATAATTTTACTAGTCAACTTCGCTCGAAGTATATACTTTGTGCGAAGTACCTAAGAAAAAATTCTGATAGATGTCTTTTTGCTAGGATTTTCACTTGAGAGGCTTCATGCAAAGGGTCTTCACACGAAGCCCCTCAAGGGTCTTCGTGCAAAGGGGGTCTTCGCACGAAGACCCCAAAACTAAAATTTTGCCCTCAGAAAACAACAAAACTTCAGAAAAATGGTCTTCCGGGGCCTGAAACAAGGACTAAACAAGATAATTTTTTCAAACAGATGATGTCAAATGATGCTATTCGGAACAAGCTTTCTAATGAATATAATTTTAATACATATTGAGTTCATTATCACTTTTAAATATTACTTTAACTAAACATAGGTTGTTTGGTCATTCAACAACCCGTCTCTTCAAGACTTCGGGAAAAATAGTAAATGATAAATTTTTTTTTTATAAAAAATATGTAGGAAAAGCATGTTTGTGTTACCTTTCTATGAAAAAAAGAAAAAATGAATTTCAATATAAACAGATCAAGTTAGAGCGATCCAAGTGACCTTATGTCTAAATTACAGTTAATGTCACTTTAAAACTTAATAAACTATGAAATATTGATCCAAAATGAATAAAACCAATTGTATCCTTTAAATATTGAAGTTAAAAATATAATCTCAAAAGAATTACATCGTTATCACATTTTAAAAAAAAGTTATGTTGATCCGAGTGACAGTAACTCCTTAAAAACATAGTTTTTTCACTCAAACCACTTTTAGAAGGAGAAGGAAAAATGAATTTAAATGATTTTTTTTTTATAAAAATAATAATTTAGAAACTAGAAATAAAATTATAAAAGACTCTAGTTTACATCATCTTCAAATTCCTAATAGTTTTGCGGCAACGAATATTCGAAAGTGAAGTTTTTTCTCAGAATGTTGAACTCTGTGTCAAAGTTGGCCAAAAAGTGGGACTCACTATTGTGGGACCACCCTATGATCAAGTCATGATTGTATGAAGTATATGTTTGACTTTTGTAGGTCACCCCTAGTTTGAGGGAGGTAGAATGCCAAGGGTTTGTATCTCTGATGACTCAGCTGACATTTCCTGAAGAAAGTTCGACAGGTAAGTTTTAATGTTAATTTAGTTATTTTGTAAACATATATTTTATACCAAGGATTTAACATTAAATAGTATAACTCATAGATCAATCTCATGTTCGCAAACATATACAGGTCAGAGTTGACATTGGTGGCATTGTCCCTTTGCTACCAAGGACATATATTAGGTCTCTTGTCCGCGTGAGGAGACAGAAAAATGATGTACATGAGAGTTCAATTTTAGTTTTTATTTATTTATTATTGTTGACTATGATTTTTAATTTTTAATTTTTATTTGTAGAAACCATATAAATTAAGTAATCTAACGTGGGGTTTCACTTTTGTGTTTGAGTGCAGGATCCATCAGAGCCAAAGAGTACTTCAAAGAGGCTGCATTTTGATGATCCACCAGTAGAATAGGATGTCCTAGAAACATTTGTAGTTGAACTTCTTACCTTGAGATGTCATATGACACATTTTGAGATGATGTATGCCACATTGTATGTATATATGTTGATTTTGTAAATATGCATAGAATTATTGTTCATTTTGATGTATATGAAACTTGATATTCGATCCAATTTATTAATTGTGTGTTCGTTTATTCATCGTTAGTATGTAAATATGTTTGTGTGTATGTACTCATGTGTAAAATTTATACCTTAAGTATATTCATGTATATTCAAGTACATTATTCATAACTTAAATTCATGTATATGAGCTACGTGCATGACTTAAGTGAATTCATGTGTATACTTTATAATCAATGTGCTACATGTATCCTTCATGACTTAAGAAAATTTATGTGTACACTTTATGTGCTATGTGTGTTCACATGTGTAATTCATCATTTAAGCATGAATTCAAAATTTATGTGCTACATTATATTCATGTGTATTTGATGCTCTCAACCAAGCAAATCCTTCAAAGTTCACTTCAAAAATCTAGTGATCACCTTGTCAAATCAACTCTTATGCAATGTATCAGGTTAGAACTCTATTATACATGTCAAAGACACATCATTCCATTAGAATCAATAAGCACATTCATGGAATGATGCTTCTACATCAAGATTTTATCAAACTGTTATTGAGAAAACAATGACCTATCATTCTAGGTACCAAACCCTCCTTTCTAGGGTCTGTAGGCCGGGGCTTGTTCAAAAAGACTCTTGCAAACCTCTCTAGATCCCTCAATGGATCTAAAACATCCCTATGGACTCCAATAGCATAGATCCATCACAAAATATACTCATCCATTCAAGTATATTATTGCAACAATGATTGGTGCTGCTTCATGCACCTTCAATCAGCATTTACCACCATTTGTGGTCTCTCCACCACCATATATCTTGCATATCCATACAACCAAACACTATTGTAGAAGATACTAACTTTAATTCCTTTCCTTCAAATGCCAATGAAATGATGCAATACAGACATGGAAGTGATAACAAGATAATAGACAATCAATTTACTCCATTTCAAATCATAGACACATTCCACAATGCATTCAAATGACCATCCTTGGTCTCTTTACATTTTCCAATGGTCCCACTTTTCCTCTTGACACACTAGAATGCTCGCCAACATTTACAATGGTGCTTAGTGGACCTTGGGAACACTTTGGTCTGACATGTTTGTGAACATTCTACTAACTTCCTATTTTGAATGAGGTTGTCACTAGCGATTACCCACCTAGCCGGAGCTAATGGCATAGACCATTCAGTGCCAGGACAAATTGTTTGGAAGAAACCTAGTGGTGCAACTTTCAACTGACCCTCACTACAAGTTTTGGCATCAAGCAAGATTGGCGTGCCAAATTCAAACAAATTTGAATCTCCCAAAGTGAAGAGAGGTTATTGTAGGCCTCAGAAACATGATCTTGTATAATCTCATGGTTTGTCGATACCTCTCACGGGGTCTAAGATATGAGCCTCAAAAGATTACTGCCCAATTGAGGAATAAAAAATGCACACCCTTGTTCACCAAATTGTATAGATGGGCACCTTGAAATACATTATTAATTAGAGCTACCTCCTTCACCCAGGGCCATTGCAGACTACTAAAAGTTTTCCAACAAAATAGCTTATTTCAAATAGTTCATTGATACCTCTCATTGGGTCTGAGATACGAGGCTTGAAAGATCACTGCGTAATCGAGGAATCAGAAAATGCACACCCTTATCCACCAAACTATATAGATGGAAAAATCAAAATACATCTATAATTAGAGTTTCTTCCTTTGCCTAGGGCCATTGCAGACTATTGGAATTTTTCCAGCGAAATAGCTTATTTCAAAGGCCACCCATGTTTTTTTTTAAATGGTTGGTTGGTTTCTTTTTCTTCTTTCAATGGTCGTCCATGATTTTTCTACAATTTTCTAACATTTTGTGCATAATTATTACAATTTACTACCTCCTACTCTCCCACTCATGGAAATGGTTGTTACGTTGTAAGCTGATGGCATTGATACCTATTTTGAAAAGATGTAAAAGAATCAAAATTCCCAGTCTGCCAGATGAATTGTTGGACAGGGCATGGGGAATGAATGAAAATAGGGAGGAAAACCTATTTAGTGCAACGTACATGTATCCTAGTTTGGCAGTGTGGGGTTATATTATATATTTAATTCTGACAAGGAATCTCTGACAACAAAAATTTAAGAAACTTTATAAGGGGTTATAAATGGATTGTGAAAACACCATTTCACCACAAAACTTGAATATAATGTTTAATCCCAACAATAAAATTCTATATGATCTGATCCAAAGGTTAACATTTTGACCAAATGCATTCATGTTTTCCATTGACTTGATACACTCCTGTTAAAGCTTACAACTCACACAAAATGCAGATGTTCATATTATAGAACACAATAAATTATATTAGACCATCAGATAGCCTTTAGTAAAATGTAATTGAAAAATTATTTTATGTCATGTTAACTTGGTAAACCTTTCCACTTAGATACTCCTCTTTATTCCAGGATTGCATTTCTATTGACCAAAATGATTTGTTTGATTTGAAAGTAAGGGCGGGATTCACTAGAGTAGAGGATTCATAAGGTTCAGGGTTCTTTCCAGAATGGCCTGCAACAAAAATTAGTAATTAATTGTCTATTTTAGCTACATAAATTGTTAGAAGGGCATCTTGTATCAATAATTGTATTAATAAAATGACAAGTGGTAAGATTTTTCACACACCTTGTTCTTTTAAATATCTTAACCTTGAAATATGACTTTGATATATACTTGAACACTAGAAAATATCCCATCTCCACTCCATGATGATTCAAAAACTTTTCCCAACCCTCCTAAAATTCTAGTTTATTCAAGGAACACCATAACTATACATCATACTCTTTCCCACCTCGGCCTTATAATTACAATCCTGTGATATTCTCTGCAGAAAAACATGGTTCTTGGATTGATGGTCCTATAGAAAAACTGGTTCTCAGACTGAGGGTCATGCAGAAAAACTAGTTCTCAAACTGAGGAGCCAGTAAAATCAATCAGATATCTGCTAATATCGGATATCCAAAATATGCCGCTCAAATTTTGATCTATCCTACTCTCTCTCTCTCTCTCTCTCTATGTAACTTAAAATTGAAAAAAGTAGTCAAATTGAAATGTTGAATTAGGTGGGAGATTTCAGATATTCGATATTATCGAATATCTGATATTATCAAATATCTGATATTATCAAATATTTGATATTATCGAATATCTGATATTATCGAATATCTGATATTATCGGATATCCAACATTATTAGATATTCGATTAGGCTTGGTATTCATGCCTGACGTAGTGATCACATACAAGCTTCACACTTGTCATAAATCATTTAATTATTTCTCGGGTCTGAGATACCCCATAAATATAGAATTCCAACAAGCTTAGATTCGGAGATGAAATCACTTCTAAAATATGACACCGAAGTAAAGACATTCCAATAGTTGCGTCAGGACCTGATGAGGTGCTAGGAAGCTTGTCAACATCCAAAAACCCATCACTACTAAATTTTGGCTTATTTTTTGACGAGGTTTAGTCGATTATTAGATGGCAATCAGTTGAATAATCAACCATAATGGTCATCAAAGTTTTTCATCAATAATATGACACATCACACCTCTGTCGAAACTGCAATGTCACCAATGGTTGAATTATTGACGGCAACGACATCGAAATAATTGCTTCAACCTGGAAGAATTATCGCATGTACTATTTATCTCTGCGATGAATGTTGGTCAAAATTGTGACAACACATCATCAGAATAAACGTCAAAAATATAACACTATCGTCGATATGTATATTCCATGTGCATCGAAAAAGTGGCATAAAGTTTAATTTTTAAAAAAAAAAAAAATTATCAAATTAAGCACAACAATTTTATATCACTGTTGTTTACAAACAGTCACACATTTTTTGTCTTATTTCACACAAACTTGTTCTTTCTCGAGGTTATTAACCTTTCAATAAAACTTTCCACTTCTAAAGATTTTCTTGACTCTAAACAAAAGAAAGAATAAGCCTCACAATATTTCAATGACATTCATAGGAGATGACTAAGCAATCTATAGCTATGCCAAAAATAATACTTAAAGAGTATATCTAAAACCAATCTCCCAATTTATTAGCCAAGCTATTTGCCTTCTTCTTGTTTGTGGGGTTGCTGTGAGGAGTGAATGGGTTGTGGGAGAGTTTGGGAAAGGCTTTCTCAGACTACCACTCTCCACCACCCGCCATTTCCACCTTAATTAGCATTCCCATTTCTTAAGGATACTTCTCACCGCGTATGACACAACAGAGCTCCTTGTCACAACAATATTAAGTCTAAACACAAATAGTAATATAGCATATTCTTTTTCATTAAGATTGGATCCATAAAATAAAGAGTTCCCCCTCTTAAATAAACTGATTCCCATTAAATAAGCTTTTCCATTGTAACAAAAAAATTCTCACCCTTGATACCATGTCCATATACGTCTTCTCAGAATCTAAAAACTCCGGCCCATCATTGATTCTCATCAATGTACCAATTTGGATAGTAAGTCTAATTTAATTTGTCCGTGGACTAAGACCTTAAATTATTGAGCTTCTCTTTGTTTTGAGAAGATTATAACATTCTCTACTTAACAGGGCCAACCACGTGAAGGTGGAAGCTCATATGGCCCCTCCTAAGAGCCTCTTATGACCCTTTACAACATTTTAAGACCTCTAAGATGTATTCTTAGGGATCGTAAAGGGTCATAAGGGGTCCTGGGACACAACAAATGAGAAACATAATTGTAAGCATCATGGTCACAATTTTTTGGAGACAACGTAATTGAGTGGTTTACCCAAACGATGAAGAGAAACTTCTGCTCCTTGGGTTCCAAGTTGACACTGCGGGATCCAAAGACCATAGATAAGCAATAAATTTAGAGATCAGAGGAGGGCCATAATGACAAAAATAATAGAGGACAAACCTCAAGTTAAATGAGGCAAATGCAAACATTTTAATATATTTTTATTATTAAATAATGAAATTTGCATATACTAGTGTCTAAGAACCCTCATTACATGATTTATTATTGTAAGACCCCTTTGACTTACGCATCTAGAAAATGAAACTACAACCTATTGGGATTGAGATAAACCTTATAGAACAACAACAACTAAGAAGGATCGCTTGCCAACATCTGTTGGAGGACCTTGTATTCATGAGCAATAGACGTATTCAACAGATGTTGGCAAGCGATCATTCTTAGTTGTTGTTGTTCTATAAGGTTAGTCTCAATCCCAATAGGTTATAGTTTCATTTTCTAGATGCGTAAGTTAGAGGGGGCTTACAATAATAAACATGTAATGAGGGGGCTTAGAACACTAGTATATGCAAATTTCATTATTTAATAATAAAAATCTATTAAAATGTTTGCAGTTGCCTCATTTAACTTGAGGTTCATCCTGTATTATTTTGGTCATTATGGCCCTCCTCTACTCTCTAAATTTATTCCTTATCTATGGTCTTTGGATCTTGCAGTGTCAACTTGGAATCGGAGGAGCAGAAGTTTCTCTCCATCGTCTGGGTATACAACTCAATTACATTGTCTCTGAAAAATTGTGACCATGATGCCTACAATTACGTTTGTCAGCTATTGTGAAATCTACATTTATGTTTCTCAGCTATTGTGTTTATGTGCATATTTTTTATATGTTTGGGAAGACATCTTTCTAGCCTGGGCCTGGATCCTTTGGCAATTAGCTTCATAATAATGAAGTAGATGACAAATGAGCTAATTTCTCAGCTCTCATCTGCTTCATTTATTATCAAGCTAATTGTCAAAGGATCCAAGCCCAAGCTAGGGTGACCCCACAATAGTGGGTTACACTTTTTTAGACATGCTGGTTTTTGCTGAAATAACACATTTATAATAAAATATGATGATTTAAGCCTTGAGGGGTTCCATTTGGAGGAATTAATTTCAAATGGTTATCTCAAAGCCTCTTAGATAAGAAAAACATTGATATAACATCTATACTCATCATTCATACCTATAATGGAATCTCCTTGGCACCTATTAAAATGCTGATAAAAAATTACTTCGAATTTATCTTTTGGAAGATCAAATGAATCCATTTGAAAAACCTATCAATTTGGTAAGGTAATACTAGGAAAAATCTTTTCAATGATTATAATGTTAATATATGTTAAGTTTATTATGACTTTGTATTTTAAGTTTTACTAAACATAGATATTTCATCATATGTCTACCTCTATGTTTGACACTTATGGAAAAAATAGTAAATGAGAGAAAAAAAATTCTTAAAAATATCTATGCCCTAGGTATTGAAGTTCTATTTCTATAAAATAAAATAAAAATGAAATTGGACAAATACACAACAAGTTATAAGCTATGTAGTCAAGGTATGTCAAAAATTACGGTTTAGTCAACTTTAGACGTTAATAAAATATCCAATAATAGTGATAAAGTCATAAAACAAATTGCATGCCATTTGTATGTATGTTACAAAACTAAATTCGAAAGAATTACATTGATATCTATTTTAGAAAAAAAGTTATGCTCTATGAAAACCAAGTAACTCTTTGAAAATGACATTTTCTACAACATACCAGTTTTCATGGGAGAGAAAAAATAATTCAAATAAATCCAAAAATTAAAAATATATATATATATATTTAGAATGTAGATAGAAAATCCTAAAAGACTCTAATTTACTTCATTTTCCAATTTCAAACGGTTTAATGGTAATATGCATATGAATCCGAAAGTTTTTTTCAAAATGTAGAGTTCAATGTCCGTTCAGGCAAAAAAGTGTAACCCACTATTGTGGGTTCACCCGCTAGAAAAATGTCTTCACATTCTGTTTAAGCCATATTCCTTGTTCTTGTCAAACTTCCTTGATACGGTAGCCCTGCTCTCTGCAGTACTCTTCTTCAATTTGTGTTCGACGATAAGCATCTTCTTCTTCTTCCTAATTGTAGCTAGAGCTTCCCCATCTCATCATCCTCGTCCACTCATCCCAATTGATTGATCTCTCAAGGAAAACGTAATTGAGTGGTATATCCAGATAGCATATTTACGTTGTGTGGTATACCCAAACAACATAATCGTTTGGGTATACAACTCAATTACGTTGTCTCCAAAACATTGTGACCATGATGCCTACAATTATGTTTCTCAGCTATTGTGAAGTGGAGTGGGTGTGTTCGAATTGATGTATCAAGGAACAAATGGAATAACCAAGAAAACATTGTACATTAAATCATGTGATTGATAGTAGATTGGGGCTCACCTGAGCCATAAACATGAAGAATTATTGTAAAAAAAGATGTAAACCATATATATGCACACTTGAGGCAAAGAAAAAGTTATGCCATATCCATATTAAAATATTAGTTAGAATATGAAAATACTAAACTGACTAATTCCTGATCTCATCTCCGCATATGGTCACAACAAAGATATATGATTACAATACAGAGAAGGCATCGTAAAAATATAATTTCGGCATTTGCCCTAGCTTGACATGTTTTGCACTCAAATCCTTCATCGTGGATAAGTGGAGATGGGCAGATAGATGCATATGAGTTTACATCAACCCAACTAAAGTATCCGCAACCATTATTTCCCTGTGATGCCCAGTCTACATTAGTTCTTATAATATAATGAATAGTATTTACATTAGAAACATTAAATATATACACATTAGCAACCTTTTTTTCTATTTGGGCAGCACCAAAATTGTTGTCCAGGGTTGTTTAGTGTCCGTGAAGTCTTCAACACACACTGCCCACCACCACATTGATAGTTTGGCACATTGACAAGAGTCATCGATCCTATATCAATAATGCACCGCACCATCATTACTACATTGATTATTTTTATATGATTATTTTTATATGGAATACACCAAGGAGTACCATCAGAAATATTAACCATTTACAATAATGAAAAGTAAACCTAAATCAAATAGCTCATTTTTTTATCAGCATGTGTAGTCTTTGTGTATATGAAAAATGAAAGAAATATCAAGCTGAAATAAAATAGTGAACAAAATAGTATTCCACATAGAGTGAATGAAATATACCATCAAAAGAAGGTGACAAAATCCTGTCATGAAGCACAGACATAGGAAATCAAAAGGGGACAAAAGATAAGAAATAAGAAAAATCATTACGACTATAGAAAAATCACTTATACTATAATAAAAAAAGAAACACTCTTTGTCAACAATTTTCAAAATCATTAGGACTATAGAAAAATAATTAGGACTATACAAAATCAAATTTTAGAAATGGACGGTTATGATGCTTTGCCATTACAACAATTGAGCATTCATCATTTGGTATTGTGTATTCCATTTAAGTATGTCAACAATGTTCAAAATCCTGTCACCAAGCACAGACAAGAAATTAAAAAAAACCATTAGGACTATAGAAAAATCAAGCTCTAGAAATGAATAGTTTTGATATTGCTTTTCCATTACAACAATTGAGCATTCATCATTTGGTACTTCTTGGTGTATTTAAGAACTTTGTTTTGATTACATAAAAATAGGTTTTGAAAGGACCCAAAACCTTTTACAATAGGAAAACAGAATAAGCATTTAAGCTCCAAAAGGACAAGTGCAACAACACCAAAAAAAACCACACAAACTAGACCTTAAACAAAAAGAACAGACAAAAGATAAAGGACAGCAAAAGGACAGCAAGACAACAAGCTACTGTCTAAATACATTTCATCATTTTGGCTACCTGATCAGCAAGAATCTGCATGTTTGTTGCAGATATTTTCAGATCTTCAATGTCATTATTCTTGTCATCCTCCATCTTCCTGAACCTGGATCTAGTACGCTTGCTAGGACCCTGATCATCTTTAGCCTCAGTGACCTCTTGGTTCCCTTTCCCATTGTCAAGCTTGTCCACCAGGATCTTCACATGCTCATTTGACACCTTAAGGATAGCATAGCTCTGCTCTACTATATTCCCAATTGTTTTCTCTAGCTTGTCAATTCTTTTTTCCATAATCTCAATTTTCCTGGTCATTCAATTACTGTTTTCAATTTTTTTCTCCATGGCAATAATTCTGTCATTGAAGACAGTAAGACCCTCAGCCCTTGCAACAGTGTCAGTGAGCTCATCAATTGTCTGGCCCATATTTTTCTTCCCCAGGTTCATCCTCTTAAGGACCTCCATCTCTTTTTGTAGCTGGTGAATATGAGACTTCATCTCAGTAATGTCATTTTTCATATTGCTGAGGGTAGTAAAAAAAGCCAGACAACCCAAATTCTCAAAATCCTTATTCCCTACCTCCATCTTCTCAAAACCCTTATTCCCTCCCTTTGTGTTCTCCTTAGAGCTCTCCACATTCTCCTTCCCCATGTTGACCTTATCCTTCTCATGCCCATCTTTCTCAATATTATTCATCGCCTGTGCAACCTCATGCAGGATATTATCCTCGACCCACACATTATTTCCGATTCCCACACTCTCTTCCATAGCAGGGTATAAAAACCCTTTTCGTAACTTTCTTCTTCTATTTTTTGGCTTTGGTGCGTTTACCAATGGGCTCCACTCTATTTTTTCCCTGCTTCTTAGAACTTTCCTCCCTGCTCTCCTCTTCCTCTAAGTCCATTTTTGTGATCGACTCCTCCACCTTCCTTTCCTTTTGTTTATCTTGGGGTTGGAGTCCTAGTGCTCCTCAGAGTCACCCTCATCTTCTTTTGTATCCTCCATAAAAAGTTCCTCAGACTCTTTCCCATCAGTTTCATAATCCTCAAGGGCTTTTCTGTTAAGCTGGGGTCTTTCCACCTTCTTTGATTTCAAAACCTCATAAATGAGGACCATAAGCCCTTCATGGAAAGCATGATCACCCTTCGGATCCCTTTTCTAGTGGAGGATAGAAGCATTTAGAGAGCTCAATAGGTAAAAAGGAAAATTAATTTTTACCCCATGCCTAAAGTGATTCAGAAGGATTAAATGATGGTTGTAAATTTTTGTATACCGACCATCAAGGGTGATGTAGAAAATAATCACAAATAAAACAAGGCACCAAGGCATGGATATACACTTAGAATTAAAGTAAGGGTTGTCCACCTTAACCATGTTTTTTCTCTCCTACTCCGTAGGCACAAAAGCCTCCAAGGCTTTGTCCGAAATCTTCCTATCCCTGTAGAAGTTGATGCCCTCAGTCATCAAGCCTGTCACTTCTACTATAACCTCCTCAGTTACCTCCATACTTTGCGTACCTACCATAACAGTCCCCTTTTTCCATGTTTTGATGAAGTTCCTAGTCACAACAACTTTCCCTCCATGCAATCTGCCAAACCCCCATCTTTGACTTATTTCCATATCTCCTTGTATTGCTTCCAATCACTACAATTCCTTGGCTCGCATCTTCTCTTCCTGCCTCCCATAGCTCTATGAAAGATCAAAAATCCCTTCTCAAGATTAATCCCATCACTTTGCAAATTAGCCTTCGGGTTGTAATAAAACCCTTTAATGTTCTGAAGGACCCGTAAATCATGCCTAAAAGCCCCAATAATTATCTCAGAATCAGCCCACTGTCCTTCATGATCTTCACACAAATTACTACAATCAATACTCATTAATATTCTCTTCATTCAAAATGTGTTGCTTGCTAATCATCCGCTCGTTGTTAATTAATGATGTCCCTTCAAAAGGGAGAGAAAAACCATCATTCCACTAAATATCCACCTGGCTTTTACAAGCCACATTCGCTGCCCAGTTAGCCACCGAGTTGGCCTCCCTAAAATTGTGTGTTATCATACACTTATCAAAGGATTGAATAATATTTTTAGCCTTGCTAATAACATTGGCTATAGTCCACGATGGGGTCATTGTGTTCTTAAAACAATTTATAATATTTAGGGAGTCCGCTTCAATCCAAACTTTAGTATAATTCTTCCTTTTGGCTAATAATAAGCCATAAAGAGCAGCATTAGCCTCTACCACCTGGTTGGTATTAAAACCTATAGGAATGGCCATAGCCCCTTTGCAGATCCCATAATCATCTCTGATAACAATACCACAGCCAATAATTCTAGGGTTTCCCTTAGAGGCACCATCAAAATTGACTTTAACCCAGCCATTAGGGGGGGCAGTCCCACCTAGCCTCTTCTCTCAAACTTCTTTTGATATCCTGATCCTTCCTTCCTTCAAACTTCCAATTCTTATAAACTTTATCTTCCCAGTCATCCTTCGGGTCTTGACAATTATTGATCAACCCCAAGTTCTCCAAAAGAGCTCTCTTAATCTTGTGGAAAATAATAGCCCAGTTGGACTCCTTGTTTCTAAAAATTCTATCAATCCTTTCTTTATAGACCCCCCAACACATGAAAGGAAAGAAGAAGTTCCAAAATGAGATTAAGAACTTATTGTTAGTAGGTGGCTTCCAAAAAATGAACAACTCCTGAATGTCTTGAGGGAACACCCACTCCATATTCATCAAATCAGGGAATTTTGCCCAAATTTTCCTAGCAAAAGAACAATGGATAGTCATACGGTTGATATTCTCCTCATCTTTTTTGCAAAGACAACACCTATTAGTAAGAACAAGGCCTCTTTTCCTGAGATTGTCAATTGTAAGAACTTTATCCTACAATAAGATCCAAAAAAGGACATTAATTTTAGGAGTTAATCCCTTGAACTAGGCCTTAGCCCAACATGGTTCAGGACTATCTTCAAAGTTTTTCATGTATAGAGAGGAAACTGAGAACATGCCATTGGCACTATATTTCCAAATTAGAGTATCCTCTTCATCAACAAGAACAACAACATTCAAAATTTTATTCAGACTTCTAAGAGAAGGATCTATCCTAGCCAAATCAGTCCATTTATCCCCCTCCTAGTAGTCCTCCACATGAATGCTCAAAATCTATTTACATTGGATAAAATTGTCATTCCAAATAGGAACCTCCTTGAGGGGTTTATCAAGCATCTAGGTGTCATCCCAAAAGAGAATTTTCTTTCCATTACCAACCTTCCATTTGATTCCCTTCTTAATCAAATCCTTTCTTCTTAAAGCATTGCCCCAAATACAAGATCCACCTTGGATAGAATCATAGTTTAAAAATTTATTGAAATCAAAATTGTCCCTATTATATTTGTTGTGCCATATAGTGCTCCATTCTCCCAGGTCCTTGAACAATCTCCAAAGGAGTTTAGCCAGAGTAAAATCATTCATACTTCTTATAGTGCGAAGACCAAGACCCCCTTTCCTAGTAGGTTTACAAACTTTCTCCCAAGCTATAAGAGCCATTCTTTTCTTTTTCTTCACTCCGGACCAAAGGAAGTTCTTTTGGATTTTCTCTATGCTTTCTGCAAACTTCTTAGGTATTTTGAATAGAATCAAGGCATAAAGAGGAATACTTTGGAGGGTAGCTTTGAGAACAACAATATTACCAGCCTGGCTAAGAAGAGCACCTTTCCAACGAGCTAGAATTTTGTGGAATTTATCAATCATGTCTCGCCAAAAAGAGTCTGGAGGAGTAAGGCATAGAGGTAAGCCAAGATAAGACCCTGGGAGACAATCAACCTCACAACCCAAAATTCTTTTTAACCTTTCTTGTCTTTTTTCAAGTACATTAATGAAGAAGATAGAACTCTAATTCCAATTAATACTCTGACCCATAGTAGCAACATAGTTATCAAGGGCTTTTTTAATGGTTTTTCCATTTTTAATAGAGGCTTCACCCATAATTATGGATTCATCCAAAAACTGTTGATGTGAACAAATCAAGTCCTTAGAGGAAGGTTTCAGACCAATGAATTTTCCTCTGTTAACGAATCTGCTAATGTGTCTACCCAAACATTCAACCAAGATAACAAATAGAATTGGAGATGAGGGATCCCCCTACCTAAGACCTCTCGAAGACTTGAAGAAAGGAGTAGGAGAGCCATTCACAAGAATAGAGAAAGTGGAAGAGGAGACCAAGCCATAAATGAGATCTCTGCTTCTTTTATTGAAACCAAAAGCCTCAGGAGTAGCCTTCAAAAAATCCCAATCAACCCTGTCATAGGCTTTAAACAGGTCAAGTTTTAGTTAAAAACCTTCCTTCTTTGACATGGTCAAAGAGTGTATATTTTCATGGACCGAGATGATTGAATCTAGGATCTGCCTACCAGGGATAAAGCCATTATGTTGCCTAGAGATAAGAGAAGGAAGAAAAAGGAGAATTCTGGAAGTGAGGATTTTGAAATAATCTTATACATCAAGTTGCATAAACTGATAGGTCTAAACTGGTCCATACTATCAGCCCCTGCTTTCTTTGGGATCAAAGCAATAAATGTTCCATTCAGTTCCTTGAGGATCCTTCTAGCCCCAAAAAATTCCTTAACTGCATTCGTAACATCATCTTTCAAAATCCTCCAGTATTTTTGAAAGAAGAAAAGAGGATAACCATCCAGACCTGGGGCTTTATCTCCTTCAAAGGAAAACATAGCCTTTTGTATCTCATCCATAGAAGGGATAGTAGTAATAGCTCTATTGTGATCATCATTCAGAATGCAGGGGATGTCATCCAACAACTCTTCTTGGCAATCCTTATCCAGGTTCTCAGCTTTCTTTAAGAGTTCCCCAAAAAAGTTATTGGCTTCACTTCTGAATTCCTCCTCCTTCTCACTAATGGTCCCATTGACCTTAAGTCTAGAAATTTTGTTGCCCATTCTATGTTTCACCGTGGTCATAAATAAGTATTTAGAATTCCTATCCCCTTTAAAAAAATATTTCTAGACCTTTACCTCCAAAAGCATTCTTCTTTAGAGATAATATCATGATATTCAACCGGTTTAGTATCTTCCTCATTTTTAGTATGAAAACTATACCCATCTTTCTAAATACTATCCTGGATCTCCTTCAGTTCTTTTGCAATTTTCTTTTTGTTGGTAAAGATATTTCCAAAGGTTTCTTTGTTCCATTTCTTTATGTTGTCCTTTACATTTTTCATTTTCTTTGCAACTTTGAACATAGCCATTCCTTCAAGCCTAATACTCCACCATTCCTCAATCATCTTTTCCAGGTTACGTTGGATAGTCCACATTTTCTCAAAGTGAAAAGGGAAGTTCCTTTTCAGTCCATTGAAATCAACTCTTATGATAATTAGGTAGTGGTTAGAACCAGCTCTGATATAGGCAGATAAGGAGCAAGAATAATTATTGAACCACTTGCTACTTGCAAGAGCTTTGTCAAGTATGACCTGAATTAGATCTTTTCCCTCTCTCCCATTGGTCCAAGTATAATTAATCCCCTGCAAATCTATGTCATGTAACTCTTGATTGTCAATAAAGTCCATAAGATCAGTTTTGTTGTCCAGATTGTGCTGCCTACCCCCAAATTTCTCATTTTCTTTCAAAGGAGTGTTGAAGTCCCCCATAATGATCCAACCTTCATCAACAAAATCTCTCCTAAAAGTAGAAACTTCCCTCCAAAAAGATTTCCTCCCCCACCTAGTATTCAGAGCATAAATATTAGTCAACACCTAAGAAGTGTCATCTTTGATATGCCAGAATCTAATATTAGTCACATTATTACCTTGGGATAACACTTCCCCCTTGATGTAATTGCAGTCCCAGCTTGTCACAATACCCCCTGAAGCCTCCTCTGCATCATTTCCAAGGGACAGACCATTACTAAAAAATTGGAGTTTCTCAACTTTATCCTTAGACATCTTAGTCTCCTGTAGAAGAACAATATCAGGTTTATTGTCTCTAATCATGTTTTTAACCATGCTTTTCTTATGAGGATTATTTAATCCTCTTACATTCCAAGATATAAAATTCATTGTTTATGGAATGGGCCAGACTCTAGGATGGTTTTTTGACTACCATCCACTAAGCTCTTGCCAGTCTCAAGAGCTCTCTTTTTTTGGTTTGAGGGTCTTCCTAGGGAAACATGGGGAGCCCCCACATATCCATTCTTAGTGCTTCTAGTACTTCTGAGGATTGAGGAGACACTCTTCATCTGCCCACTTTCTTTATTATTAATTTTCTTAGCATTTTTAACCATCTTTTTCTTCTCTACTTTGGACCACCCCTCTTCATTTGATTCTTCAGATCCCAAAAGGGCAGTCTCAATATCCACCTCATCACCCCACTTAGCAGATTTAGATGGTAAGAGTGATTGCTTATTAAATCCTATCAAAATATCGCAAGTCTTTTGATTCCTATCCTCTGAACATCCCAAAATTGGACAGACTTGGGCATCTTGCCAGATATCCTTATTCTGAGAAGGTAAAGAAAAGCCATAACCTCCCAAAATTTCTTTTTCAAACAAACACACATCAAATTTTTCATTACCCTCTATAGCCCCCCAAGGCCTTCTTTGGATTTCTTCCTCAAAGGAGTCATCAGAGCTTTTAGGTTCCTTTAAAAATTTTGTGCTACCCCCCCATTTTCTGTACAGTATCAGAGAGAGATGTGTCACATCCTTCAATAGGCATGTCCTTCCCTTCCATCTTTCCTTCTTTCTTCCCATTCATACTATCCCCATTAGAGTTCGTTCCAGTTACAAACTTCTTTACCCATATCTTTTTCATTTTTTTCTTTAGGGGTAAATGTTTTGGGTATTGTTTCACCCAATGGCCAATTTTCTTGTAATGAAAACACGCAAAGGGATTTGATTCATACTCTATCTTCTGGACTCATGATCCAAGTTTAGATTGGAGAGTGATAGATTCTAGCATATCCACTCCCTGATGCACCCCAACATAGATCCTAGCATACATAAGGCACCTTCTAGACACCATGATAGGATCCATTGACAGGAGTTCCCCAAAGAAATTAGCAATACCCTTAAAGATGTCTTCCATCCAGAACTCTAGAGGCAAACCTAGACGAGTCACCCAGACTAGTGCCTGCACATTTAGATCTTCTTGCATATTCAGATTAGGACACCATTTATGAAGGATCATAGAATGATTTCCTATCATCCATGGTCCATTACATAGGATATTCCTTAAGTCCTCCTCACATGAGAAGGAAAAAGCCAGACATCCTTTGGGAAGATCAACCATCTCCACTTTTCCTTTCAAAGCCCATTTTCTTTTAACAAAAGCCCTAACCACCTCGATATTAGTATGAGATCCCAGGAATCTCCCCACAAGAGAATTAGCCATTCGAGAGATATTAACATCTATTAGTTGATCTGAAATGGTAATAGCAAAAGTTCCCTCCTCAATATTGGATACGATTTGCACAGGTGGGAGAGAGGACTATTAGAAAGTAAAGTCCACCAAGATAAGTGAGAGGGGGGGGGGGGTGAATCAGTTATCAAATAATTATAACTTTTATCATCTTCAACAACATTAAACCATATAAGCAATATAATTACCAACCATAGAAAGATATTCATACACAATAACACAATGACACAAGATATGTTGACTAGGGAACCTCTTGATCAAAGAGTAAACCTTGGTGGGAATGATGCCCACAAAAGATGTACTAATATGAATATTCCTTGTGAAAGGATGGACTCTGGTAGGAGTCTTATGAAATACATTCAGTACATATGAATCCCTGTTAAAAGATTCTAACCTTGTTAAGAGTTATGGAAGACAGAAGGACCCACTGCCCAAAAAGCTTCAAGGTAAGATCACTAAACACACTGTCCAAATAATCTTTGCATTATTCAATAGAATAATATGTCACCTCTTTTTTGATTGTGCCAAACCGCACTCATTGTTACATCATATCTCAATTTTAGATCTCTGTACCTCGCATGTCTTCCTTCACAAATTTGCTTTCATACTTAGCTCTTATCTTCACTTCATGCATACAGCATCACACACCACCTCTACTACCACATCAAAACTACACACTACAATAAGGAAATAAATTACTTCCTTTATACCACACTCAAATAATTACAAATGAGTCGACATATAATTACAAAATAAAAGTTTCCACACGCTACACCAAAATTATACAAAACTGTCAGCTTCCAAATACAATAAATCTTCACTCGTGTGACCTCAAAGTCTACATGGTCATCCACATCACTATCAATGTGTCTTCAACTTCCCTTTAACTATGCAAAACTAGATTCCATCCCGATTAGGAGATATCATCTGATTTCCACAAACTGCTACTCAGGAACACTAGTGAATATCTTCCTAAGTTTGCAACAAAGATCCATGTAGATCAGATTTGGGATCCCAACTCTATTAACAAATTCAAAGGGGAGTACTTGATGGGAAAAGGTAGATTGAGGAAAGTGAGGTAAATCTAAGATGTTATTGTAGTTAATTAATTCTTATAAATCTTCAATATAAGTTATTTATAATTGGTGTATTATTTTTGATACAATTGGTCGAGAGTGGGATGTAATACATTTGTATATTGTGAACAATCTTTATTGGATGATGGTATGGATTGAACGATGTCAAAAAAATGGTTGCTCATTAACATGGGAAGGTATTGCTTCATTGGTTAGAGAAGCTCATCGTAATGGAGATTCCAATGTTACGCCAATGGTAATAGATCTAGCACATGGTTTAAGAGGTGGAGAGGTGTGTACAAATTTATTAATGATCATGACTCATATGTTTTGTATCAACTCACAATGAAAATAATTTACACACGCTTGAAAAAATTGTAGGTCAAGCACCACAAAGCTATGTACTATCATGGCCATAAATTTTGCATAAAAAAGTTGGATGACACAAAGAAAACTTGTGATTCTGGGATAACTGCAGTTTTCGAGGTCACCAATATATCATCTAGAAATGACATACATCCTCAACAATCTCAAAATTAATACTATGGCATCTTGGATGATATAATTGAGTGCGACTTTAAGTCCTTCAAAGTAGTTCTATTCATCATCAAATGGTACAGGCTACGACTGAATCAAAATGATCCAGATAGAACTGTTATTCAACATGATAATGGATTTACAATGATTAATACAAGGTCTTTTGAGCCAGTTGGAGATGAGCCCTATGTTCTTCCAAGTCAATGTGAGCAAGTGTTTTACTCAGAGGTTCCACATAAACAGGGTTGGTCATTTGTTATTAGACATGATCCAAGAGGAAGGCCGATAAAGTATAATGTTATGGAAGAAGAAGATATTGAAGATGATGAAGAAGCAGATGATGAAGATCAAGATGATGGTGATGATGATGATGATGATGATGATGATGATGATGGTGATGATGATGATGATGATGGTGATGGTGCTCATGGCGATGATGATGATGGTGATGGTGATGATGGCAATGATGATGGTGATGATGATGATGATGATGATGAAGATGATCAATGACATAATTGAAATGATCAATGAAATGATTGACATGATATATTTCTTTCAATTGTAATGATTACATATTTATTGTGTTCAATTCTAACGATTACAACATATGTGATTTATAATTACCAATGTTTTTCTTACGATGCTCAATTAATTGCTGCTGATACATGTATATATTGTGTTTGATTATCACCCTTTTTGCAAATAGGCAATTGACTACAGACATCGTCACCCCTTCTGTTGACGATCTTGCATTCCATATATAAGGTAAATTTTTTCATGTTTACGATGTTGCATATTGTTCATGTTGTCTTCTAAGTTATTTGTAGCATACGTATCATGTAATTTTTAGCTAACTTAAGATAAAAGATTAACATATGTAGGAAATTTAACCCCCTTGGCGTGGATCGTGCATAATGACATGGATCAGCAGATATAAGTCAATAAATAGACATAATTTTCTTATATTCTTCTTGTTTATCACTGAGCACGTATGTTATAAATAGACATATTACATAATCATATAATGTATATATAGACAAAGAAGAATCGTATAGAAATATAATTATATAATCACTTTCAACTTAGTACATTTTATACCTCTCACATATAGACAAAGAAGAACTGTACGTATGGGTCACGACTTGATTATTCTATATATATTATTTAAATATTATCAAAATTTTATTTGAAGTGGGGACGTGACAATATCTCATTTGATGGATTGCAGGACCCACCAAATAGGTACTTGTCAGATCTATCTACATCGAATGAGGGAATGCTAGATGAAAGTTCTACATGTAGTACAACTAAAATAGGGAGATCAACTAGAGGTCAAAAGATTAGAAATTTTTTTGATAAACACATGCAATTTTTCCTTGCTAATGGGGGGTCATGTTCTTATGATGATGAGACCAAAGGAGACATCAAGGTGCCCTTTCGGTCCACACACATTGAGAAAGAATGGGTACCCAATGAGCTACCTCCAATTAACACTAATTTTTGTGTTAATGAGAGGATATATCGCATTGCTCCATCCTCATTACATGGTTTGAGCCTATTTTCCATGGATGGGATAAATATATGTTACAACAAATTTGTTGAATTGTTCAAGTATGTCGGTTTGTGTTACAATTACAATGATTGGATGCAGATTGTTCAATATAAAAAAAGTATGCGTAGGTATGCACTATCAGCTAATTATATATAATGGAAAGAAAATGATCAAAGTAAAAAATTTGCAATGTATATTGATGGGAGACCAAAAGAAATAGGTAATATTGTGGGTTTTATAAATAGTACGCGACCTTCCTCAACTAATAAGCAACCCAATTTCATATTTGAGGCGCGCAAGGGGAATCAAGTTTTTGTATGTGCGATAAAATCAATAAGTGTAGGGGAAGAACTTCTAATAGATTACCATTTGAATCACATAGATACAAACAAAGTTACTATCATGAGGGTGGTAAGTACTATACACCATTTTATTAATAAGTTTTTTTTTGCTAAGTCTATTACTTTCAATTTGCTGAAGTTTTTATATTTAATCTTTGTCACAGGATGATATGGATCCCACACATGATAGAGGCCACGAGGATGCTCCTCCCACCAATTATTCAGCAAGGGTAAACCTTATTGAAATTGTACAAATTAGATAGTTGAAAAATGTTATATTATTACATTATTTTATTTACGGTTTTGGAGTTTTTATGATAGTTTTACTGATATTCCTGTCACAATTTGATGTTTAGGATAGGGGAAAAGCACTTGTAGTAAGTACAGAGGCAATAGCTACCCCTTCTAATGATGATATCATAGAAACACCTAATGTAACAATTATGTTGAGGAAAAAAATTAAAAAAATCAATTTAGAAATAATGAGAATTTTGGATGAAGCAAATATTCCAACCGAGGAGATGATGAAGAGGCTATCTAAATTGAGAGCACAAGTACGTCATTATGAAGTAAGAATTAATGAATCTTTAGTTATAACAAAAGTTCAATAAAGGTTTATATTTTATACTCTTTTATGTTGTGAAGTAAAATATGTAATATGTGTTCTTGTTATAGGAATTTTTGGCAACTAATCCAGAACCTAGTCAAGGACAACGTGGTGAGGCCGGTACTAGCAGAGCTCCGACCACCTCAGGTAAAATAATCCTTTAGTTGACAAGTTACAAGGAATTTTTTCTTTGGAACATTCAAAAACTTCTTAAGTTAACTCTTACTTTTATTATTTCAGAATGTCTTTGCTAACAATGTATTGTTCAGGTCATCAAGTGCAGGAGACTCCTCCTAGGATGTCAACGGACATCCATTCAAGATTTCCAAGTGCAATGTTGGCAACAAGGGGCATGCAAACATCGACGCCTTCATGGTCTATGCTAGCTGGTAAATCATTATTTTTCTATATTTGGTTTTGTGTTAATTATGATTTGATAATTTGTACTTTAATCTTGGGTGCATCACATAGTGGATTTTTTTTAGAGTAGGAGATACACCGTCGGCACCATCTGGTACACCAAATATAGATCAGAGTACATGTATTGGTGATAATTCACCATCATTTCTTAGATCTACCCATGTTTCTAGCACGGGAGTTATGCAGATGTCATTGTTGATTGACAATAATGAATCGATGCCTTTAAAATGTACTTTAAATAATTATTTTTTATATTGTAATATGTATTCACCTATTCATAACAAGTTTTGGATTGATTATCCCATGACATTTTTTGCAAGAAACGATTCATTTTATAAGAAGCTTTATGACCTCGCACTGCATTTATTCGGGCCCACCATACGTAAAAGGTGGAACATCATAAGTGAACTAACTTTATCCCACTATTTGTTTTTCATATCATTAATTGGTACAATATTTTTCCTTTCATTCGGGTCTTTTCTTTTACTAGCTATATCTAACAATTTTGTGTTTTTTCTTAAAAGGTGGAACTTGCAAGAAAAAAAATTAAAAGATCAGCTCATTAAAGATTTAGAGCATGAGTTTGGTAATAATATTTTTGATGAGAAATTTTTTTTAGAAAGAGCTTGCAAACATCTTAAGACTGTGAGGGACTCATATAGAAAGAGTCTCGTCCAGAACCCAAAGTATGAGCGTCCTCCTTTTATTCAAGTGAGGGATTGGAATGAGTTCATTTTGGATGCAAAGGAGAAAGGGGATGCTCAAAGAGGAATTACACTAGCAAATGTGAGAAGGTATGCAATAGTATTAACTACTAGTACAATGTAATAATGCACTAATTAGTGATCTTTGTATCTATATCATCTAACATATTTTAAACTTTTCATAGGTTGCAGGACACATCAAAGGCAACAAAGGCCAGGCTGCAAAAGATTGGGTAGCACAGACTTGGCTCTGGTGGATATTCAAAAATTAAAGCACGAATTGTAAGTAGCAATAAATGAATTGCAGAGAAAAATTATTTATAAAATGAAAATAATTTTGTTTAATCAAAAAATGCAGGGCTCTGATTTTAATTTAGAGGCCACGGAAGAACACAAAAAAATTGTCTTCAAGGAAGGCTATCAAGCCATGGCTGAACACCTACGACAAGCTTCCACTGGCCCAACTGAAGACTCTCCTGCATCATGTGCACAGGTAAATATGCCAAAAAATATATTAGAAATTGAATACTTGAGCAACAATCTATTTGATAATAATGTGCATGACATTGCAATGCAGCCTCTTAATCATGACACAAATCATACGCCACATCATGAAGCCCCTGATGTGCATCGTACTATCCATGGAGGTGCTCATTTTCTATTTAAAACTAATTATGTGATTATTAATATAATTTAACATCTTAAATTGAACTTGGTGTAACCTTTTTGTGTATATTTTAGAGGATACAAAATCATGTCATGTTGAATGAGTGCTGGACGATGTTCAGACTTATCACCATGTAGATCATGTGGCACATTCAGGTAAAGAAAATCTATGGTTTGTTCTTTTAAATTAATTTTTGAATTTATAGTTCTTTTACTTAAATAAATACTTGTAATTCACTAATATAAAATGGTGTGAATTTAACTCATGAAGTAGTTGATATTGCAGCGGACCCCCCTTTGGCGCAGTGGCCTCCTGTTCCTAAATAGATGAGAAGGAGACGTGCGTTGGAATTAGAATCAATAGAGGAGGGGAATGATGAGGACATTGATCTTCCTCTTAGAAATTACATGATTTAAAAAAATAGCAAGAAACCCAAAAAGAAATGATTGTAATTAACATTTTTTGCTAATGAAAGAACGTTGTCTTAATGGATGTAATTGTGTACTAGTAATGTTGATGAATGATGTGTTAATGAATTCTTCATGAATTTTGTGTGTTAATGAATTTTATGTGTTAATGAATGTTATCATGTGATTATAATGATTGAATGTTATATTTCAAAAATGGATGAATGAATGAATGAATGAATGAATGTTATTAAATGTTAATGGGGAATTTAGAGTGATGTTAGGGGGGGGAGGGGCCAAATGAGCTTCCACCTTCACATGGTTGGCCTTGTTTAGTAGATAATATTAAACTATTCTCAAAACCAAGTGAAGCTCAAACTTTAAAGATAAGCTTAGAGTTAATAGCGACAACCAATTAGCAAGTCGAAATGAAGTTCTTCGTTACAGGTACCTTTTTAGTTTTTAAAGCACAATGTCATGTTTTAATATTTTGTAGTTTTTTTCTTATGTCAAAGTATTCTTTTACTATAAGAACATAATTTATGACCATTTTAGTAACTATTCTAACATCGCTTTATGACAAATCCTATTTTGGCAAAGATGGCGATAAGTGGTGCTGTCTATTCCTTGGAAGATTGGATTGCACATGTCTATATCTCAAAATCATTTGCATGTGGCAAAAATGCATACTTACAACCATTTCATTCTACATTTAAAAACATTGATGACACTCTAGACAATGCTCATGTTGTTGACTTGACAGTGCTATGAAGGCAAACCAATTTTTGAATTTGATCGAACCCGGATGTTCAGATCTGGTCTCCTTGGATTTAGTCTTCATGGTTCTTTGTCTCATTATTACTATCATCCTAGTGAGGTAACACCTTTGCCTTCTTTCTTAGTCTCTTACAGTTCATACTTGTTTAATTTGAATAATTTTTTAGTTCCTTGCAAAAAGGGTATGACAAACAAATATGGTTATACAGGCTCTATTTCCTTTACTTGAACTTGATGTTATGATTTATCATTTGACATTTTAATATTTTGATGTTGAACTTGAAGAATATGATGACACGATGGTATGATCATGATGCTATGATTAAAATTTTATGGTGTTTTTGTTTTTTATATTATATTATGTGACATTCTAATCTGGATTCATGCTTATAGCCAAAATTCCTCTTCATAATGTTTCTCCAAATCATCCCTTTGTTGCTACATCTTTGCTATCAATTTGTCTACCATCTTCTATTGAGATTATGGAGATAAGTAAGATCAAGGTTCATGAACTTCTAGAGCTTACTTTCTCCATGTGGACCTTGTGTGAGTAGACATGCAAAATTTGAAGAAGGATTTAGATGAGCAACTCCAATACCACTAGGATTTGATAGACAATAATGAGGTGCTCTGATGCTATTGACCTGAGGCCAAGTTGTCCTTGAAGGACAACACACTCAAATGAATTCACATTTGTTATAAACAAAAATGAATATCATCTCCCTAAAATCCCCTTTATTTCCCTTTGCATGGGTGAGCTTTGATACTACAAAAAAGAGTAGCAGAAGTGAAGCAGAGACAAAAAGAGACAACTTGGTTCAATCCTTCATTATATCTTCTGAATAGGCAATGTAAACAAGGGAACAAAAAGTATATGTATGAGTCTTCTGATTTTGTAGATTGTGATGTGAATACAAGTAGAAACAAATAATCTCTTAGATTTTCTATAACACATGTATTCGTGATGATATCCAACGACCTTTATATATGAATTAATGTAGTACATTTATGGTTTTATTTCTATGATAATATTTTTTCTAAAAAATTTTCCTCCATGAATTATATTGACCTCAAGTTCACTATTTTAATGATTTTCATTTTATCTATTCAAGCCATATACACTTTTGGAAGCATCTTGCTTAGATTTGAGTCAAGATAGATAATTTTTGTTCACCTATTGAAGCGACTAGGGTTACTCTAATTATTTGATTTGAAGCTACAAGAAGCGTATATGCTTCCTGTCAATTTTGAAGAAGTGGCAACTGGTAGTCTGAAGATTATGAATAATTTGGCTCACTTGAATCTTACTGTTGTACAAAGTATGCTAGTGAGTTGTGTACTATCTTGAGTAACTAATCAACTAAAATATTCAATGTTTCTTTACTCTTCTAAAGACATTTATTTATCGTCTTGCAAAAATTATCTTCTTTATTATTTGGATTTGATTATTTCATCATCGTTTAACATATTTTAATAGCTATCATCAATTAAATATTATTAGGCTTCCATGTATACTAGTCAATTAAAGGATTAAATATGCATGATTTGAAATAGTTTTGTTTTTTTTTATCTGTCCCACAAAATTTTTTATGTTTTTGGTCTGCAGGCAAGGCTAGACTTACAAATGGAGTTCTTTCATTTGATGAGCTTCCTTCTTTCTCATTGTACAGGCAAGTGGAAGACTGCAACTGATCAGGTATTTTTGCAGGGAACATAGTTTTTAATTTTGATCATAGTGATGGCTTTTAATCTTCTTGAGTTATACTTGATATTTTGATTCTATTTATTGGATCTTTCTCTAGTATTTCCATGCTATTTATTTTCAAAATTACTGATAGCTTTGGTTGATATGCACCACATTTGGAATTTTTTCACAAAACTTGTAAGTTTATTAAGATATATTAGACAAATAGGCTTTCCACATAGTTGGTCATGAGAAGTATACTTTTGCTTCCTTTCTTGCATGTTAAGGCATCTATGCTCAGGTGCTTGTTTGACACAACTAGTTTCCTTAAATTCATTGTGTTCATTTTCCATTACAGCTTGTTGCTTCATCCTTCAAGGTTAGTCTATGTGCACAAATACATAATCTTTAGAAAATAACTCTATAGAGCATGTGTGGTTAAATTCAGGGTTGTACCTTGGGATCATTCTGCAATATGATTTTATCAAATCAATTTTCAATAGGAGTGCTAGATTGGTTTGAAAATTACATCAACAAATTGTGGTCATCTCGACTATAGTTATTGTTGGATATGCAAAAAATGTGATTATTGACAAAAAGCCTTGGAAATTTTTAAGTGATTGCACTATGTAGGTGAAAAGCCAGCTGTCTTTGTTGATAGAAGAAATTTTTAAGTGATTGTACTATATAGGGTCAATATATGGTGTGGTTACAAACCCAAACACCGATTGTGTCTACAGTGACTATTCTGGCACTAACAAACACCAGTCAATTCTTTGGTGATGTCAATGACAAAAAATAATGATTTGATTATATAGACAGTTGAGTATAGTGTAAAGAAACATTCTGATGTAGAGGTGGTGTGTGGTATCCATCTTCATCATATCAGACAACAAATCCATTCCACTTTGCAATAACTTCTTTACCTCAATGTCCCTCCATGACTTGTCTCCCAAGTGTACCTAGTTCCTCCTAGACACCATATCTTCACCAAAAGCCCCAACCTTCATTCTAACTTCATGAAACACCTCCATATATCCTATCTACCATGTTTCATCAACCCATTAAGTTTGGATCACTCATCTTCTATCCAACACACACAATCAATCCTTGAAGCTAGTAGCCCTCACCAGTCATTAATTTGAATTTTCCTCCAACTTTCCCCAAACAACTAAGGAAACTAATACATGATTTTGATACTCTTTTGGGATCTTTAAATCCTCTAAAATTTTTAGCCTATGCTCCTTTGGACCATACCCAAGATCCAATACCCCTAGCCTTTCCTCACTAGGCCTAATTCTCCACTTTTAAAAAGTAACCCCTAACTCCACTTTCTCCCATGACTCCAAATACTAAAATAGTCTTTCTAGAGGTTGAGAAATAATGGATTCCAAACTTACAAGGTTCTACCCTTCACCCAACTCATTTTCCACCAAACCCTTTGTTCTAGGGTCACTAATCTAGGGCCTGTTCAACAGGACCTCTAAACTCACTCCCAAATTAAAACAATAGCACAAAAACTTCATAAATGATCCCCCCATACAAATTCCATCACAAAATCTCCACTTCCATGGATCAAATCACTTTCATAATGACTGGTGTCTCAATCCGGGCTTAGTCTCCATCAACAAACAACCAACTTTTGTGGTTCTTCCAACAAATCTGCACTCCCCTGCATACAATGGATATAACACAAGTTTAACAATACATTTTCATCCTCTCCCACCAATCATAGTGATTACAGAGGGTGGGAGAGGTTCACCATCCTTAAAGCCTCAAAACAAGAAGTATTTGACTGTGCCCAACCAGTCACTGTTCTTGAATGGACCAGTCTATTATTCTTGCCTAAGACACGATGAAATTAATAATAAATGAAAGAAAAGGGTAAATAAAAACTAATACATTGCCCTATGGCATTTCTATGCCAATAAGTCACTTCAAACTATCAAGACAATTCACTGTTTTAGACTGTACCCATGGAACAATGAATAGATATTGCAAAGAACAGTTCATTTTTTATTAATTTGATATTCTTTACATTTCTTATCGATACTCCACCATCTCTCCATGCCTCCTACACACACCTACACCTACCAAATAGGCTTCCAAAAGTAGTTTATCCTCCTGCATAACCGTAACAATCAGTTATCTGACTGTTGCTGGTTAGTTACAAACTAATACAAACTAATTTTTTTTTGTCTAGTTGACACTAAAGTGTCAACTTTGACAACTTATAACCATTAAGTGTTTATCTCTATTCCTTAGCCTTCTTAAAGGCATATAAACCTATCAAATCTCCTAAAACTTCCTAAATCTGCTATAAGCCTTATCAGGCCTTAATTGCCAACATGGCACAGTACAACTTTGGGCACTCTTTGGTGCTTTCACAACCTTTTAAATTGTCCTTAGAGACCCTATTGCATTGGTCAAAGACCTTATAGGCCTTTGGATCCCTTTGATAGACTAGGATCAACAAAACAACCTTTAATGAACCCCTTTAGGTACATGTTGACCTTTCAATGCCATTTTCCTCTATTACATGCCTTTATAGTATAGGCTTATCACATTTAAAACATCGATTACAAAAATGGACCATAGGTCCAATTACATTGAAATTTTGATCTTCCTAGATCATTAAACCTTCATGAGTCTAAATGACTCTCCTTGCATGCTTTTTCCAAGGTGCCTTGCACCACATTCCTAAATCATAGCCAAGAAAATACCACTTCACAAATAATTAGAACAACTTGTTACCAAATTGTACTCGTAGGGATAGTGAATCACCAGTTTGCAGGAAATTTTCAATTCTTATTCAAAATCACTTGTCTTTTTCATTCTTTCTGGATATAATGACCTTGGATCATATCACATTGCCTTCCATCGTGGCTCCCCTATCCAAAAGACACTAACTCCTCAAATAACCTGAGAGTAACCACCCAACTAACTCCTAATTGTCTGCAACAGTAAAAAACTGACTATTCACTAACATAACATATGAAAATGTTGTCCAGTTGACAACAAAGTTGTCAACTCAACAACTCAACATTTCTATACTAATCTAAAGACTCTTAAAAGGTTTAAAGACAACCTTTAATAACTTCTTACCTCTACTAACTCCTAACTAGCCCTCCTTAAGCCCATTTTGGCTTATATTGCCCTCATAGGCAATTTACAAGTTTTTGCACTTTTAGTGCTTTTAACATCATTTAGAGGCTCTATTGGCCTTATTACATCATTATAGGCCGTTATAGGTCATTTACAACTATCACTAACCTAGGATCAACATATCATTTATTCCTAATTTTGTAAGCATAGCTATTGATTTCGTATTCTCTAGTTTCGGTCCCTATACCTTGTCCATACATGATGCATGCATCTCATGTTGGTGTCAAGAATCCACATTATAGTCCTTGACTGGTACAAGTATTTAAGACAATGAACTAATAAAGCCCACTAGTTGATCTTAATCAAATTCTCTTTCATTTCTAGTAGACTAAATATTTTTTTTAATCTCTTAGTAGCATAATGTTACTTATATTTTATGTATTTTTCTATCACATTAAGCTTATATACACTTTAATTAATTGATCTCTCTAGCTCACTAGAGTTCTAGTAAAGTGATGTGGAATCAGGCAAATTCATCCCTTGAGATTTCATCAATCTTGAGCTTGACAAATTTCCTTCTCCATAAACTCAAAGATAGGTTATCTGACAAAAAAACCTCTTATGGACAATATAATACATTTAAACATCAATCCAATCACGTAGGCATGTCATGGTTTAGCACTATATGTGCATGCTTTTACTTAGGTTGTCATCTATTGTGTTAAAAAGAAAATTGCAATGAAAACCATACACTTAACGAAATAAAACTATGAACAATAATGATTAATGCAAAATAATGAATTGAGTAGTTCTCAAACAATTAATAATAAGTAATAACATATGAAAATTAAAAGATTATATATACCTAAACTAAACTAAAAACATGCCAAAACTAAACTTACTAAAGAATTGTCTAAGCTGCAAGAGCATCACATAGTCCACTAGTAATGTTTAGCAGAAGCCAAGTTACTGACTATAAAATTCAATTATCTATGCTAACATGAAAAAAAAGAGTAGGGACATGTATCTCAAGTGGGCCTACTTGAGAAATAATCTAATTGTGCTCAATAGAAGAAAATAGCTAAATCAAAGCTTCATAGATTCATATATGCATACTAATTATAGACAAGCAATATATTCAACTAAAAGTAGGAATATATTGAAAATGGTGTCACAATTTTTTTAAAACAAAAGTTAGTATTGGTCGCTTTTTCAACCTTTACACAGTACTAAATTCAACCAGAATGCTATGCATTTGATGGTCACTTCGATGAACTTGGGTGGATAATTCGACGATAAAATGGTCTCAATTTTGACCTTTACACCAGTTGAATCGACGACAATGCTATGCATTCGACGTCTTATTCTTCTAGTTCCAAGGGATTGTTTAATTCGATAATTCGACCAGTTATATGGTCAAAATTTTGACTATTATTTACCCTGTAGAAAATTTGACGAAAAAAGATCGACGACAGTTTTAGTCGTCTATTCGATCAATTTTTGTAGAAAATTTGACTAATTCTCATCAAAATTTAGGGTAAAATTTACTAGTGTGATGAAGATCTTGAACCTAGTATAGAAAGAAATTTAAGTGAAAGTGATACTAAAAATAATGATGACATAGGATTTGTAGCAATTAAAGAAGAAACTCTTGAAACTGATGTTAAGGAAGAAAAAGCATTAGTTTCTCAAGTTGAAAAGAAAGTTGATTGGATTATAGATAGTGGTTGTTCACATCATATGACTGGAGACATGAAAAAGTTCATAAAGTTGAATGAATATGATGGAGGAGTTGTTAGAGTTGGAAACAATGCACCTTGTTTGATTAAAGGTATAGGATCTATTACTCTTGATGGAAAGACTAATACTGATGATGTTTATTTTTTGGATGGATTGAAACATAATCTTTTGAGTGTTGGATAGTTAGTTGATAAGGGATATCAAGTTTGGTTTACTGAGAAAACTTGTGTGATAAAGGATAAAGATGGAAATCTGATTGGAACTAGATCTAGAACCAGAGGTAATGTATTTCAGTTGAATCCTACTGAGATGACATGTTTGATTACAAAGATTGATGATAGTTGGTTATGGCATAGAAGGTTTTGTCATATAAACTTGTATAACATTGTGAAAGTAAGTACTACACTTGTAGTAAGAGATTTACCCAAAATTATGAAGCCTACTAACATGATTTGCAAAGAATGTGTAATGGCTAAACAGAAGAGAAGTTCTTTTCCTAGTAAGAAGTTTACATCTACAGAGAAGCTGGAGATTGTTCATACAGATCTGAGCGGTCCTACTAGGACTAGAGGATTCTACAGAGAAAGGTATTTTATGATTCTTGTTGATGATTTTACAAGAATGATGTGGATTGCATTCCTTAAAGAAAAATCTGAAGCATTTGATAAGTTTAAGATTGTTAAAAATAAAATTGAGAATGAATTTGGAATGAAGATTAAATGTTTAAGATCTGATAGAGGTGGAGAATTTACTTCTAGAGAGTTTGACAACTTTTGTGAAGAAAATGGCATTACAAGATAGTATTCAACCCCTAGAACACTTGAACAAAATGGCATTGCAGAAAGAAAGAACAGATCAGTAACTAAAGCAACAAGAGCTATGTTGTTTGAAAATAATTTGGCAAAGATATTCTAGAGAGAAGCAGTGAACACAACAGTATATACAATGAACAGAGTACAAATCAGAGTAGACATAGACAAGACACCTTATGAATTATGGTTTGGACATGCACCCTCAGTTAAGTATTTTAGAATTTTTGGAAGCAAATGTTATATAAAGAGAGATGATGATATAGGAAAGTTTGATCCTAGAAGTGATGAAGGTATATTTCTTGGATATTCTTTGAAAAGTAAAGCATATAGATGTTTCAATTAAAGAACTAAGACTATTGTTGAAAGCGCAAATGTTAAAGTTGATGAAAAGTTCAAAATTCAGGAAAGAATGCTTGATTATGAATCTGATGAAGAAGCTCATCCTAAACCTAATACTAGAACTACTGAATTGTTTTATGAAACTGACAGTGATTTTTTGAATGAAAGCCACAGTGAAGTTATTGATGAACCTACATCTGAAGAGAGATCTGAGACAGTGACACCTAGCAAGAGTTTGTTAAGGAATCAGCCTTTTGAACAGATTATTAGGAGCATCAAAAGAGGAGTTCTTACTCGAAATAAGGCACAAGAACAGTTATGTTTGATTTCTCAAATTGAACCTAACACTACTAATGAAGCTTGTGAAGATGAAAGTTGGACTAATGCTATGAAAGAAGAACTAGATCAGATTGAAAAGAACAAGACATGGGAATTGGTCCCTAGACCTAAAGACAATAATTTTATTGGAACTAAATGGGTATTCAAAAACAAGATGAATGAACAAGGATAAGTAGTAAGAAACAAAGTAAGATTGGTATGTAAGGGTTACTCACAACAAGAAGGAATTGACTATAAAGAAACCTTTGCACTTGTTGCAAGAATTGAAGCAGTAAGAATGTTTTTGGCATATGCAGCTTACAAGAAATTCAAAGTGTATCAGATGGATGTGAAGTCAGCATTTCTAAATGGAGAACTGGAAGAAGAAGTCTACATTGAGCAGCCTGAAGGTTTTCCTTTAACTCAAGAAGGAGATATGGTATGTAAATTAAAGAAAGCTTTATATGGACTTAAACAAGCACCTAGAACTTGGTATGCAAGACTGGATAAGTATTTGTTAAAATTGGGATTTATAAAAGGTACAGCTGATAGCAATCTGTACACAAAAGAAATTGAAAATGGTTTGTTAGTTATAGTTATTTTTTTTTATAACATTATCTTTGGAGGAGAAGATGAAGCTAGTGACAAATTTGCTGATGAAATGAAGACTGAATTTGAAATGAGTATGATTGGTGAAATGAAATACTTTTTGGGATTATAGATAACACAAAATAATGATGGTATCTTTGTAAGTCAGACAAAGTACTTGTATACACCTAAAAATGGCTTCATTAATTAATTAAATATTTATTATTTAATTACTATTGACTTGATAAATTAATTAAATATTTATTATTTAATTAATAATTATTCCTCTGTTTATTAAATAAATTATTTAATTTATTTAGTGAATTCACTATAGTCTATTCCTCTATCCTATGTCTTCTAATTAGTCTTATTAAAGTGATTTAAATAAATATACAATCACCTAAATATGACTAAGACTCCTAGTCTACCTTATCTATCCACTCACCTGACACATCACCTTGGCTAAAATAAATAATTATTATTAATTATTTATTAGTAATTATCCTCACCCACACATGTCCTATTCTTAAGGGCTATGTGGCCTCATAGGACTTGGTCTCATGACCACATGTCCTCTCAACAACCAAGTCAAAAGACATTCCCTATTCCTAAGGGGCTACTCAAGCCACCTCTAAGGGTCAAAGGTGACTCATAAGACACTTGTGCACAGAGTCCTCATGAGGAAAAGGTCTCTCCTTCTTTCTCTCTTTGGTCTTTGTGAGACATTTGACATGTGTCTTTCCCTTCCACCTTCTTCTCCTCCATGTCAATGTGAGAGGAACATCATCCCTATTCTTCCTCTCACATTCCAACTACATCCCCCTTTCTCTCAACTCCTTCAACCAAGTCAATCTTAGCCCTAGGATCTTCCACCTTTTATTCTCAACCGTAGGATTGTGCCACCTAGGCCTAGATCCTCCAAAACTCTATAAAAGGAGCCACATTTCCCTTTTGTGAGCTAATAGGTATTTTTTAATAGGCATTCAAGTAATCAAGAAATTAAGCATCCAAGCATTCTAAGAGAAATCAATCCATATTATCATCATTTTATTTGCATTCCATCCATTAGATTGCATAAGCTATTGTGCACTCATTTCATAAAATCTCCACACTTTGGTAGCATCTTGGGAGAAGGCTTCATTTGGAAATCTGAGAGCTCAATCTCTACAATAAATCAAGGCTAGGAGGACAATGGAGACAAGCTGCATGGTAGGTGAAGGTAAATAATTTAGTTTCATCATTTTATAGCTACTTTGTATTCTTCATTGTGTTGCATTAGATTGATTTATTGGCTTTAAATAGTTAATTTATCATCTCTAGTTATTAGACATCTAATTTGCATACAGTACTTGAATGACTTGTTGAAAAGATTTGGAATGGAGGATTGTAAACCATTTGGCACACCTATGGTGACCGGACATAAGTTATCTAGCACGGATGAGACTCTTGTAGTAGAACAGAAGAAATACAAATCTATGATTGGAGGATTGTGGTATTTGATGCATACAAGACTTGATATAGCACATTCAGTTGGAATTGTAGCAAGATTTCAAGCTTAACCTAGAGAATCACATTATGCAGCAGTAAAGAGGATACTGAGATATTTAAGAGGCACAATGAACTATAGATTATGGTATGAAAAATCTGATGATTTTACCCTATGTGCATATACAAATGCTGATTGGGGAGGTAGTGTTGATGATAAGAAAAGCACCAGTGGAGGAGCATTTTTCCTTGGAGGAAGATTAGTTTCTTGGCTAAGTAAGAAGCATAATTCTATCTCACAAAGCACAGTAGAAGCAGAATATGTAGCAGCATCATACAATTGTAACCAGATAATTTGGATGAAGTAGATGTTGAAGGATATTGGAATAAAATTTGTTGAACCTATTGTTATACATTGTGATAACACTAGTACAGTTAGTATGTCTAAGAATCTTGTATTACATTCTAAGACAAAGCATATAGAGATTAAGTATCATGTTGTAAGAGAGAAAGTTGTTGAAAAAGAAGCCAGACTTGAGTACATAAGTACAAAGGAGCAGATAGCAGATATATTCACAAATCCTTTGCCTAAGGATACATTTGAGTATCTGAGAGGTATGCTTGGGGTTATGCCCCAACCTACTTTTGAGAAGTGATGCAATTGGTTGCATCCGTCCAGTGGTATATGAGCCTTATTTTTCTTCTGGACTAGATGTTGGTACTTCCTCTATGGGGGTGTATGTGTATCTGAGCTGAGTCATGAGGACTCTAGTAAATGTATTTTCTGAAAAGTGTCTTTTGACATTGAGTTGTTGTTGACATAGTGATGGAATTTTTGTCATTGATGTTAATGGGGGAGAAGTATGCATGAAAAACAATATGAAACAATATGAGACATCTGTTGAAGAGAACTGAATAGGATAATGAAGCAAGATTTGATTGATGAAGAGGATTTGAAGAAGCAGTGTTGTAGTATTGGATTTTTTGAACATTGGATGTTTTTCATCTATGGTGCCATCAATGCCAATAGGGGAGATTTTTAGGAATAAATGCTAAAGTATTTGGCAGCCATTCTGTAGCAGTTGTTGTTGCATTCATGACTATGATTGTCATTGATGTCAACACAGTGATTTACCAAAGACTTGCAGAGAAGTAGACAAAGTTTGGATTAGCGCACGTGGGTTATTGCAGTTGGAGCTATGCAATTTTGAGGTTATACTCTTTGATATGTCATATGTCTATGGTTAAGAGAGCATACAATAATTCATTGATTCATGGAAGTTATGATCATTTTGGTGGAAGCAGTATTCAGGCAGTGTTCCTAATTAGTGGTTTGTGGAAATTAGATGATATCTCCTAATCGGGATGGAATATGGTTTTGCGCAATTAAAGGGAAGTTGAAGACACATTGATAGTGACGTGGATGATAGTGCAAACTTTGAGGTCACATGAGTGAAGATTTATTGTATTTGGAAGCTGACAGTTTTATGTAATTTTGGTGTAGCGTGTGGAAACTTTTATTTTGTAATTGTATGTCGACTCATTTGTAATTATTTGAAGGTGGTATAAAGGAAGGAATGTATTTCCCTATTATGTATTTGTAGCATGTGGTTGTGATGAGAAAGTGCATAATCATGATATGGTAGCAGCGGTTGTGATGCTGTATGCATGAAGTGAAGAAAAGAGCTAAGTATGAAAATGAATTTGTGAAGGAAGACAAGTGAAGTACATAGATTTGAAATTGAGATCTGATGTAATAGTGAGTGTGGTTTGGCACAGTCAGAGAAGAGGTAACATATTATTCTATTGAGTGATGCAAAGATTATTTGGACAATGTGTTCAGTGATCTTACCCTGAAGCTGTTTGGGCAGTGGGTCCTTCTGTCTTCCATAACTCTTAACAGGATTAGAATCTTTTAACAAGGATTCATATATACTGAATGTATTTCATAAGACTCCTAATAGAGTCCATCGTCTCACAAGGAATATTCATATTAGTGCATCTTTTTTGGGCATCATTCCCACTGGGGTTTACTCTTTGATCAAGAGGTTCCCTAGTCAACATATCTTGTGTTATTGTGTTATTGTGTATGAATATCTTTCTATGGTTGGTAATTATATTACTTACATGGCTTAATGCTATTGAATATGATAAAATTTATAATTATCTGATAACTAATTCACCCCCCCCCCCCCCCTCTTAGTTATCTTGATGGACTTTACTTTCTAACAATTTCTTCTATTCTACTGCAGGAGTCTCATCTGTGCTAGATAACTTTTTTCCAGTCACCATGGGTGTTCCAACTGGTTTACAATTCTCCATTCCAAATATTTTCAACAAGTCATTCAGGTACTTTTTTTGACTTACAAAGATAGCATCATTGTTTTGTGTTATCTGTAATCCCAAAAAGTATTTCATCTCACCAATCATACTCATTTCAAATTCAGTCTTCATTTCATTCACAAATTTGTCACTAGCATCATCTTCTCCTCCAAAGATAATGTCATAAAAAAAAATAACTATAACTAACAAACCATTTTCAATTTCTTTTTTGTATAGATTGCTATCAGTTGTTCCTTTTGTAAATCCCAATTTTAACAAATACTTATCTAGTCTTGCATACCAAGTTCTAGGTGCTTGTTTAAGTCCATATAAAGCTTTCTTTAATTTACATACCATGTCTCCTTGTCGAGTTAAGGGAAAAACTTCAGGCTACTCAATGTAGACTTCTTCTTCCAATTCTCCATTCAGAAATGCTAACTTCACATCCATCTGATATACTTTGAATTTCTTGTAAGCTGCATATGCCAAAAACATTCTTACTACTTCAATTCTTGCAACAGGTGCAAATTTTTCTTCATAGTCAATTCCTTCTTGTTGTGAGTAACCCTTACATACCAATCTTGCTTTGTTTATTACTACTTCTCCTTTTTCATTCATCTTTTTTCTAAATACCCATTTAGTTCCAATAACATTCTTGTCTTTAGGTCTAGGGACCAATTCCCATGTCTTGTTCTTTTCAATCTGATCTAGTTCTTCTTTCATAGCATTAGTCCAACTTTCATCTTCACAAGCTTCATTAGTAGTGTTAGGTTCAATTTGAGAAATCAAACATAACTGTTCTTGTGCCTTGTTTCAAGTTAGAACTCCTCTTTTGATGCTCCCAATAATTTGTCCAATAGGATGATTTCTTAACAAACTCTTGCTAGGTGTCACTATCTCAGATCTCTCATCAGATGTAGGTTCTTCAATGACTTCATTGTGGCTTTCATTCAAAAAATCACTGTCAGTTTCATAAAATAATTTAGTAGATTGAGTGTTAGGTTTAGGATGAGCTTCTTCATCAGATTCATAATCAAGCATTGTTTCCTGAATTTTGAACTTTTCATCAACTTTAACATTTGCACTTTCAACAATAGTCTTGGTTCTTTTATTGAAACATCTATAAGCTTTTCTTTTCAAAGAATATCCAAGAAATATACCTTCATCACTTCTAGGATCAAACTTTCCAATATCATCATCTCTCTTTATATAACATTTTCTTCCAAAAATTCTAAAATACTTAACTGAGGGTGCATGTCCAAACCATAATTCATAAGGTGTCTTGTCTGTGTCTGCTCTGATTTGTACTCTATTCATTGTATACACTATTGTGTTCATTGCTTCTCTCCAGAATATCTTCGCCAAATCATTTTCAAACAACATAGCTCTTGTTGCTTAAGTCACTGATCTATTCCATCTTTCTGCAATGCCATTTTGTTCAGGTGTTCTAGGGGCTGAATACTGTCTCTTAATGCCATTTTCTTCACAAAAGGTGTTAAAATCTCTAGAAGTAAATTATCCACCTCTATCAAATCTCAAACATTTAATCTTCATTCTAGATTCATTCTCAACTTTATTCTTAAGAATCTTAAACTTATCAAATGCTTCAGATTTTTCTTTAAGAAATGCAATCCACATCATTCTTGTAAAATCATCAACAAGAATAATAAAATACTTTTCTCCATAGAATCCTCTAGTCCTGGTAGGACCACTCAAATCTGTATGAATAATCTCTAGCTTCTTTGTAGATGTAAACTTCTTACTGGGAAAAGAACTTCTCTTCTGTTTAGCCATTACACATTCTTTGCAAATAATGTTAGTAGGCTTCATAATTTTAGGTAAATCTCTTACTACAAGTGTAGTACTTACTTTCACAATGTTATCAAAGTTTATATGACAAAACCTTCTATGCCATTACCAAATGTCATCAATCTTAGTAATCAAACAAGTCATCTCTATAGGATTCAACTAAAATACATTACCTCTGGTTCTAGATCTAGTTCCAATCAGATTTCCATCTTTATCTTTTATTACACAAGTTTTCTCTGTAAACCAAACTTGATATCCCTTATCAACTAACTGTCCAACACTCAAAAGATTATGTTTCAATCCATCCACAAAATAAACATCATCGGTATTAGTCTTTCCATCAAGAGTAATAGATCCTATAACTTTAATCAAACAAGGTGCATTATTTCCAACTCTAACAAATCCTCCATCATATTCATTCAACTTTATGAACTTTTTCATGTCTCCAGTCATATGATGTGAAAAACCACTATCTATAATCCAATCAGCTTTCTTTTCAACTTGAGAAACTAAGGCTTTTTCTTCCTTAACATCAGTTTTAGGATTCTCTTCTTTAATTGCTACAAATCCTATGTCATCATTATTCTCAGTATCACTTTCACTTAAAGCTCTTTCTATACTAGCTTCAAGATCTTCATCATTAGCATAATAACATTCCTTAGATCTTCTAGGTTTGAAATTGTTTCTTTACTTTTTAACTCTCTTAGGACATTTAGATGCAAAATGACCATATTCTTGACAAGTCCAACATTTAAATATTTTCTTACCATCTGGTTCTCTTTTCACAAGCAAGGCAATACCTTCTTCAATCTTCTTGTCTTCTTCATTTCTAGATCTGTTGTTGCTAGCATAATCTCTGCTCACACTGATGCTTCTTGACAAAGTAGGGTGAACACTAAGAGCACTGAATGCTATCTCCATTCTAGGTAAGTCTCCTGATAATCTCAGGTTCATTTTTGTTGCTTCCAATCTTCCAAGAAGAGTCTCTCTTGTAAAGTTTGTTGTACAAGGTATGACTTGTTCAATCATCTGTGTTGTCTACTTAAATACATGAGTCAATGTCCTCAGAATTTTCCATATCACTTCATTCTCTGTCTTTGTTCCTCCACAAGATTTTATACCTGTAATGATTTCTGACATTCTACCAATATAACTTCTAATAAATTCATCTTCCAACATTCTTATATCTTCAAATGCACATATCCAATTATGCAATCTAACTCTTTTTTCATGTTCATCACCTTCAAAAGTAGAGTGTAAAGCATTCCAAATTTCATGAGATTTTTTCAAATATTTTACCTGACTGTACTCATTCGCCGGAAGGGCTATCAAAAGTGCTTCTCTTACAAGTATGTTACACATGAATAGATCTCTCTCATCTGTAGTACATGTTTCAAGATTGTCCTCTTCAATGATAGTCTTATTATTCTTTGTAATCAACCAATAACCTGGTCCTAAACATAGTAGGTGTGTCTTCATCTTTTCTTTCTAGCTGTCAAAATTTACTCCATCAAACTTACCATCCATAGAAAGATATTCATACACAATAACACAATGACACAAAATATGTTGACTAGGGAACTTCTTGATCAAAGAGTAAACCCTGGTGGGAGTGATGCCCACAAAAGATGCACTAATATGAATATTCCTTGTGAAAGGATGGACTTTGTTAGGAGTCTTATGAAATACATTTAGTACATATGAATCCTTGTTAAAAGATTCTAACCTTGTTAAGAGTTATGGAAGACAGAAGGACCCACGGCCCAAAAAGCTTCAGGGTAAGATCACTGAACACACTATCCAAATAATCTTTGTGTTATTCAATAGAATAATATGTTACCTCTTTTCTAAATGTGCCAAACCACACTCACTATTACATCAGATCTCAATTTCAGATCTTTGTACCTCACATGTCTTCCTTCACAAACTCGCTTTCATACTTAGCTCTTTTCTTCACTTCATGCATATAGCATCACACACAACCGCTACTACCATATCACAACTACACACTAAAACAATGAAATACATTCCTTCCTTTATACCACACTCAAATAATTACAAATGAGTTGGCATACAATTACAAAATAAAAGTTTCCACACGCTACACCAAAATTACACAAAACTGTCGGCTTCCAAATACAATAAATCTTCACTCGTGCAACCTCAAAGTCTATGTTTTCATCCATGTCACTATCAATGTGTCTTCAAATTCCCTTTAATTGCACAAAACCAGATTCCATCCCGATTAGGAGATATCATTCGATTTCCACAAACCGCTACTCAGGAACACTGCTTGAATACTGCTTCCACCAAAATGATCATAACTTCCATGAATAAATGAATTACTGTCTGCGCTATTAACCATAGAGATGTAACATATCAAAGTGTATATTATCAACATCACATAGCTCCAACTACAATAACCCATGTGTGCTAATCCAAACTCTGTCTACTTCTCTGCAAGTCTTCGGTAAATCACTGTGTTGACATCAATGACAATCATAGTCATGAATGCAACAACAACTACTATAGAATGGATGCCAAACATTTAGCATTCATTCCTAACAAGGACTTACCCATCGGATTAATGCTAAAAAGGTCTAACCAAATTTTGATAGGTTCCCTAATTTTCATCCTATTCTGATCATATGGCACCTTCATGGGTCCCCCCCGGGTCCCCTACCCCTAGACCAACATCAAGAATCTTACCTTGAGTCTCATTTGCATCTGTATCCTCTTGTTGACCATCTTACCCCGAGGGACTAGCATTAGATCCACCATTCCCTCTGCTCATCATGCTTGAAATTTGAATTCCTCCTTTCCCTCTCATTGTTCCCCCTGCTCGCTCCATTCCTCCTTTTCCAAGAACTTTGTTGTTTTTGTTGTTTGTGCAAGAAATTTGTTGTTTTTATTGTTTTTGTTGTTTGTGATACCAAAGGATTAACTGGTATTGTGTAGACAGTGACTGGCTAGATTGTTCCTAAAAAAAATTACAAAATTGAACCAATGGTCCTTTTGCTTCTCATGATTTGGTCCTAGGTTAGGGGATTGGAAAATGACCAATAATGGTTTTAAATGGTGTGTTACTGGGTAAGCTCCCAGTGATATAATTTTCACAATAGTACATGTGTTGCTGGGTGCACATAGATACAATCAATATTTTATGAGCTGATTTTGGTTAGAATTCATTGAGGTCTGAAACAAAGGATAATTGTCATTGAAATAAGACTTGTCCATTACCAATCTAAAATATTTTTGTTGATGGAAGCTAAGATCTGTCACACTTAATGCCAATGGAATTTCGTGTTTGAAAGAGGAATAAATTAAAGTAGTCTTAATGAGACCTAAACCTTTAACAATGTATTAGGGGTTAGATTAAAGATTAGAGTCTAGTTGTTAGAAAATGCACAAAATTGTCAAAGTTGCAATGACAACTTTTACAACTTTTTGTGCAAAAAATTGCAAGAAGAAGGGAACTAATGGGTAACTAGTTTGAAAGTTAGTTATAGGCATTTGCACCCGTAGAAAACTATGCCCCCATGTCCCATGTCCCATGGGATGCCATGCCTCCTCCAATGTTTATGTCATACACCCTGCGGTAGTCAGACCGTGTGGCGTGCCTATGTAGAGAGTATTTATTACATAATTTTCAAAGATGATATAAAGATATTATATTTTATACTTAGCAATATTTTAATATTAATATGCTTAGCAAGATCTTGCTAAGTATAAAATATAATCTTGATTGCACATAATCTTGCTAAGTAAAAAAAAAGGTGAATTTCATTTCTCATTTCACTATTTCATTTGCGAAAAAAGAAGGGCAATGCGCGCGAAGGAGATAAGTCCCTTCATTTTAATATTAATATAATTTTCATATTCATTTTGTCAAAATAAATTAATTTTGCATACGAACTGTACGATAGGATGCATTAGAGGAGGCATCACATCACATGGGACATAGGGGCACATTTTTCTACGGGTGCAAATATGTTGCACCATAGCCGGTGCCGCTCTACAATAGGGCATAGATATCCATCAAAGTATGAAGGATAGAGGATTTTCTCCAAATGTTGTGGTTGCAACTGCCCTAGTGGACATGTATGCCAAAAGTGGAAGCATAGACAAGGCATGTGAACTGTTTCACAAAATGCCTCAAAGAAATGAGGTCTCATGGAATGCCATGATTGCAGGATATATTCAAACTGGATTTGTTGAAAAGGATTTTAAAACTTTTAAGAAAATGCAATTGGCATATGTAAAGCCAAATTCCATAACCTTTGTCAGCATACTTCCAGTGTGTGCCAAAATGGGAGCTTTGGAACAGGGTATGGACAATCAAAAATAGATGTGATGAACTCTATTGACCATGGTCAAAAGATTCATCTCTTTTTTCAGAAGTTTTTTTACCATAGTTGTTTTAACACATAATTAGATTTCTTCTCAAATTTGTATACAAGAAGGGCTTTTGAAAAGATCTATAGATATGTAGTTTTCTTTGTGACATTCTTTACTAAATTGAAGAAATGGTTCATTCATTGATTCTACTGGGAAATATGCAAGATCAAAGATCAATTAAGTAGAAAATGAAGGTTGACAAAGAGGATAGTTGGTGATCTTTTTCTTGGGATGGTTCTTGTAAATTTGAATTTTAATAAAGTATTAAAAGGAGATTTGTGTTTTGTTGGAGAAGTGATATTGTGGAATTCAAATTTTTTTGTATGGTGGTTTGTTTATATGGTGGGGAAAATTCATAATGAGATAAAATAAGAGATGTTGTCAAATAGACTTGGTGTAGTGAAAGCCCATAATTTTTAGGGTTAGTAGTTGAAGGAAATTTGATAATAGCAATCAATGGAATTGTGAAAAGTTCATGTCGAAATTGGTGTTTTACCTTTATGTAGAGGAGGTTCAAGCCTTGAAAATGTATTTTATTAGAATAAGCTCTTTAATTTTTAATGGCTATTGAATTTAGATACTAATTATTAGAAAATTAAGGTGTTTTACAAGAATTTTCAGTGGTTGCATACTTAACTCCTTGAAGAAACTTGAAATTTTGATTTTTTTTTGGATCATTTATATATGGTTGGTTGGAATATTATGTATTTTTATGTTCATGTAAAAAATTTAGTTTCATGTTAGATTATTTCAGATGAATCACGTAGACATATCAATATCAAAGCATAGAATTTATTGTTTAGGCTTGTCATACATAAACAAATCAAAACATAGAATGTACTGTCCAGGCTTGCCCAGTTTTCAACTGAATAACTTACCAATCAAAACATAATACGCTATTTAAACTTGTTTGATCTATTTTAAACCTTCTCAATTTATTTTTAATATTTCTTTTAATCTATTTATGACAAGATCTATCAGATTTGCATAATTCATAGGTATAATAAATACTTTTGAATATGATTGTGCACGAACTTTTTTCTTCATCAATATTTCTGATTGTGATCCATTTATAATAGTCAATAATGGTTTTATGGCAACATGTCAAGTGATGATGTTTCGTTGGATTTTAACTACATAAGTGATTGTATTCTTTGAGGTTGGCATGTCAGTTTGTAGTTTCAATTGGAGATTTGAAGTTGGGTGAATTGGAGCATCTCTTGATATCACCCACTTCTTCGAGACTATGTTGATTTTTTTCCTAGTGATACTATTGATTTACTTAAAATTACTCTCATTACTTTCTTGTCATAGTCAATACCACTTCCTTTTTTGTGTATCCTAATATCATCAATTTTTTTTGTCAAGGCTTCCATTATCATTCGTACTTGGGACTGGTTTTGTGACTTATTCACTATCTTTATCAAGAGTGTTTTTTCTATGTTGATAACTATATTTTAACTAAAAGAAGGATCTTAACACAACCATTTTCTACATTTTCCTTGTAGGGTTATCCTTTGACTAGAATTAGGTATTTGTGACCAGCATAAATGACTGTAACATGATCTCATATGACTTCTCTTATCTTTAATGAACATAATCACTTCCTTCTCTGCTATCAATTATTATGTTTTCATACTTTCAATATCCCCATACTTATATAGATACCTCATTTATTTTCCTTGTCAATTTTTTTGACAAGAGATTACCACAGGATGATTCTTCCAACTATCAATCTCCTTGAATGGAACTTGCAAAATATTTAAGTAACATTGTTTCTCTCTGTCACCAGTATAAATAGCATACCTTTCTTTAATCAATTCCTAACTTCTAACAAGTATTAAAATCTTGTTTATACTTCATAGGTTACAGTCTCACAAACTTGTAAGGCACTTCCAACTACCAAACATATAATACTCTGAATTTTACTACTTCTCGATTAGTCTGCAATAGTATGCTTCCCTACAAATCTATTGATAGATTCAATCATAATTACTTAGCATGGGTTTCCTATTGATCTCTGTTTCTATCTCAGATCCATAAGGCAATAGCAGTTAGTCTTATCCAGCGCCTTCAACTGGTCTCAAGACACTCTAACCTAGTTGATAAAGTTAGGTTAGGGTCGACTAGAATGGCTTGAAGGTGGGTGTTGAGACTGATGTTATTGTCTTCAATGACTATCAAGGACCCTGAATCAGATAGTCTTCAAAACTAATACACTTTCAAACCACTGCTGCAAACATTCATTTCTTCCGCTGGCTAAATACATGAATTGTATTTTTCTTAGGGCATCAACCTTGAAGCATTGGAATAGTC
>BSBK01007837.1:2500-102500 GCA_027943335.1 Chamaecyparis obtusa | reverse complement strand
AAAAAGTTGTGACAATAGAATCTGTAGGAAATTGAATGCAGTTTCTAAACTACTAGCCCTTGCCTGAAAAAAATTAATCTAATTGTTTAAAATTTTAGATTTCATTGCAGTAGTATGAAAATTTCAGGTAAAAGATAAAACGTACGTGTATGTCTGACCACCTTAATCACAATCAAATGATGATATATTTTCCCAAGATTCTAGATATAAGTAGTAGAATCATGCCCAGATGTGACGCATATTTTTGTGTAATTTTTCCCAATTAAATAATTAATTATGAATTTTCTGCTACAACTTATTCAGAATAAAAAAAACTCTCATTTCTGACCACCTTAACTAATTCTAAACTTTACAAAATTGAAAACCTTTTTTTTTTTTTTTCTTATAGTAGGCGAAGCATAGAATGTGACGCTTGTTTCAGATTTCAAAAAGGTTAAATGGTTTGAAAGTTATAGTTGTTTTTCAATCAGTATGTCAATTATGACTTTAAAGATAACTCAATTAAAAAATAAGTAATAATTACTTACTAAACTTGAAATTTGACAACAATTATATTGATGGAAAGCTGATAATGTCTTTAAGAAACCCTTTTTGTTCCATCAATTTTGAGTGAAAAAAAAAGTCGTCAGCTACATGGTCGAGGTCTCGAGATCAAAACAAATTTGCTGAACAAGTCTAATGGGTTGACCATTCACATTTGGCATTTCCCAAGGAAAATACCAGGCCTAATCGGATATCCGATAATTTTGGATTTCCAAAATTTCCTGCCTAATTCAACATTTCAATTTGACTGCTTTTTTCAATTTTAAGTTACATATTACAATTTTTTTTAATGTTAATATGAAATGCTTTAACTGGAGCATTAGTATTATATAAATTTTTATATTAGTATTGTATTATATTATTATTTATTTCTCTATTTTATAATAGTATAATATTAGCATTTAATATTTATTAAAATATTTATATTATATGTTCAATAATACCTGAGAGAGAGAGAGAGAGAGAGAGAGAGAAATTTGAGTGGGATATTTCGAATATCCGATTGATTTTACTGGCCCCTCAGTCCGATAACCAATTTTTCTGCAGGACCTTCAGTTTGAGAACTAGTTTCTCTGCAAGACCGTCAGTCCAAGAACCACATTTTTATGCAGAGAATGTCACGAGATTGTAGTTGTAAGGCTGAGGGTGGGCAAGAGTATGACGTATAGTTATGGTGTTCCTTGAATAAAGTAAAATTTCAGGAGAGTTGGGAAAATTTTTAGAATCATCATGGCGTGGAGATGGGAGATTTTCTAGTGTTCAAGTACATATCAAAGTCATGTTTCAAGGTTAAGATATGTAAAAGAATAGGGTGTGTGAAAAATCTTACTGCTTGGTTATTTTATAAATATAAAGGTTGATACAAGATGCCCTTCTAACAATTTAGGTAGCTAAAATAGACAAATAATTATTAATTTTTGTTGTAGGCCATTCTGGCAAGAACCCTGAACATTATGAATCCTCTGCTCTAGTGAATCCCACCCTTACTTTCAAATCAAACAAACCATTTTGGTCAATAGATTTATGTAGTCCCAGAATCAAGAGTATCTAAGTGGAAAGGTTTACGAAGTTAACATGACATAAAATAATTTTTTAATTATATTTTACTGAAGGATATCTGATGGTCTAATATAATTTATTGTGTTCTATAATATGAACATATGCATTTTGTTTGAGTTGTAAGCTTTAACAGGAGTGTATCAAGTTAATGGAAAACATGAATGCATTTTGTCAAAATGTTAACCTTTTGATCAAATCATATATAATTTTTTTTATTGGGATTAAACATTATATTCAAGTTTCATGTTGAAATGATGTTTTCACAATCCACTTATAACCCCTTATAAAGTTGCTTAAATTTTTGTTGTCAGAAATTCCTTGTTAGCATTAAATATATAATATAACCCACACCGCTGAACTAGGATACACGTACATTGTACTAAATAGGTTGTCCTCCCTATTTTCATTCATTCCCTATGCCCTATCCAACAATTCATTTGGCAGACTAGGAATTTTGATTCTTTTACATCTTTCCAAAATAGGTATCGATGCCATTAGCTTACAATGTAACAACCATTTCCATGAGTGGGGGAGAGTAGGAGGTATTAAATTGTAATAACTATGTACAAAATATTGGAAAATTGTAGAAAAATCATGGACAACCATTGAAAGAAGAAAGTGCAACCAACCAGCCATTTAAAAAAAAACATGGGTGGCCTTTGAAATAAGCTATTTTGCTGGAAAAATTTTGGTAATCTACAATGGCCCTAGGCAAAGGAAGCAGCTCTAATTACAGATATATTTCAAGTTTCCCATCTATACAGTTTGGTAAAGAAGGGTGTGCATTTTATGATTCCTCGATTGGGCAACAATCTTTCAAGGCTCGTATCTCGGACCCCGTGAGAGGTATCAGCGAACCATTTGAAATAAGCTATTTTCCTAGAAAACTTTTGGTAGTCTGCAATGGCCCTAGTGGAAGGCATCAACTCAAATTAAAGATGTATTTCAATGTTCCCATCTATACAGTTTGGTGAAGAAGGGCATACATTTTTTATTCCTTGATTGGGTAGTGATCTTTTGAGGCTCGTATCTCAGACCCCATGAGAGGTATTGAAAAAACATGAGATGCTACAAGAACATTTTTCTAAGTCCTAAAATAACCTCTCTCCATTTTGAGAGATTCAATTTTTTTAAAATTTGGCACACCAATCTTGCTTTATGTCAAAATTTGCAGTGAGGGTCAGTTAAAAGTTGCACCAATGGGTTTCTTCCAAGCCATTCATCATGGGACCAAATGGTCTATGCCATTATCTCTGGTTGGGTGGTTAAATTCTATTGACAACCCCATTTCAACCACTAAGTCACTAGAACACTCGTGACCATGTCGGACCAAAGTGTCCCCAAGGTGCACTAAGCACGATTGGCCAACAATCTTTCGAGGCTCATATCTCAAACCTGTGAGAGGTATTGGAAAACTATGAGATACTACAAGATTGCATTTTTGAGGCCTACAATAGCCTCTCTCCATTTTGGAAGATTCAAATTTGTTTGAATTTGGCACGCCAGTCTCGCTTAATGCCAAAACTTGTAGTGAGGGTCAGTTGAAAGTTGTACCACTGGTTTTATTCCAAACCATTCATCTTGACACCAAATGTTCTACGCCATTAGCTCGGGTTGGGTGGGTAAATGCTAGTGATAAACCCATTTTGACCACTGAGTCACTAGAACATTCGTGACCATGCCGGACCAAAGTGTCCCCAAGGTGCATTAAGCACGATTGGATAATGATATTCTGAGGCTCGTATCTTGGACCCCATGAGAGGTAATAGTGAACCATGAGATGCTAGAGGATCATGTTTTTGATGCCTACAATAACCTCTCTCCATTATGGGAGATTCAAATTTGTTTGAATTTGGTGTGCCAGTCTCACTTGGTGCAAAAACTTGCAGTGAGGGTCAATTGAAAGTTGCACCACTGGGTTTCTTTCAAACTGTTCATCTTGGCACCGAATGGTCTATGCCATTAACTCTGATTGGGTGAGTAAACTCTAGTAACAACCCCATTTCGACCACTAAGTCACTAGAATGTTTGTGACCATGCCAAACCAAAGTATCCCCAAGGTGCACTAAGCATGATTGGGTAGTGATCTTTTGAGGCTCCTATCCTAGACCCCATGAGAGGTATCGATGAACCATGAGATTCTACAATACTATGTTTCTGAGGCCTACAATAACCTCTCTCCATTCTGGGAGATTTGAATTTTTTTAAATTTGGCATTCTAGTCTTTCTTGATGCCAAACTTGCAATGAGGGTCATTTAAAAGTTACACCACTAGGTTTCTTCCAAACCGTTTGTCCTGGCACCGAATGGTCTATGCCATTAGCTCTCGTTGGGAGGGTAAACACTAGTGACAACCTCGTTTGGAATACAAAGTCATTAGAAGATTCACAAACATGTCAGACCAAAGTATTCCCAAGGTCCACTAAGCACCATTCCGTATGTTGGTGAGTGTTCTGGTGTGTCAAGAGGAAAACTGGGACCATTGGAAAATGTAAAGAGACCAAGGATGGTCATTTGAATGCATTGTGGAATGTGTCTATGATTTTAAATGGAGTAAATTGATTTTCTATTGTCTTGTTATCACTTCCATGTCTGTATTGTATCATTTTATTTGGCATTTGAAGGAAAGGAATTAACTAGTGTCTTCTATAATAGTATTTGGTTACAGGGATATGTAGGATATATGGTGGTGGAGAGACCACAAATGGTGGTAAATGTTGATTAAAGGTGCATGAAGAAGCACCAGTCATTGTTAAAAGAATATACTCCAATGGATGAGTATATTTTTTGATGGATCTATGCTATTGGGGTCCATAGGGATGTGTTAGATCCATTGGGGGATCTAGAGAGATTTGCAAGAGTCTTTTTGAACAAGCCCTTTGGTACCTAGAATGATAGGCCATTGTTTTCTCAATCACAGTTTGAAAAAATCTTGATGTAGAAGCATCATTCCATGAATGTGCTTACTGATTCTCATGGAATGATGTGTCTTTGACATGTATAATAGAGTTCTAACTTGAAACATTGTAGAAGAGTTGATTTGACAAGGTGATCACCAGTTTGTGAAGTGAACTTTGAAGGATTTTGTTAGTTGAGAGCATCAGATACACATGAATATAATGTAGCACATAAATTTTGAATTCACTTAAATGATGAATTACACATGTGAACACACATAGCACATAAAGTGTACACATAAATTTTCTTAAGTCATGAAGCATACATGTAACACATTGATTATAAAGCATACACATGAGTTCACTTAAGTCATGCATGTAGCCCATAAACATGAATTTAGGTTATGAAGAATGCACTTGAATATATTTTAGGTATAAATTTTACACATGAGTACATACACACAAGCATATTTACATACTAACAATGAATAAATGAACACACAATTAATAAATTGGATCAAATATCAAGTTTCATATATATCAAAATGAACAATAATTCTATACATATTTACAAAATCAACATATCTAGATATAATGTTGCATACACCATCTCAAAATGTGTCATATGACATCTCAAAATAAGAAGTTCAACTACAAATATTTCTAAGACATCCAATTGTACTGGTGGATCATCAAAATGCAGCCTCTTTGAAGTACTCTTTGGCTCTGATAGATCCTACATTCAAACACAAAAGTGAAACCCCAAGTTAGATTACTTAATTTATATGGTTTCTACAAATAAAAAATAAAAATTCAAAATCATAGTCAACAATAATAAAAATAAAAAAACTAAAATTGAACTCTCATGTACCTCACCTCTCTGTCTCCTCACGCGGACAGGAGACCTAATATATGTCCTTGGTAGCGAAGGGACAATACCACCAATGTCAACTCTGACCTATATATGTTTGCAAACATGTGATTGATCTACGAGTTATACCATTTAATGTTAAATCCTTGGTAGAAAATATATGTTTACAAAATAACTGAATTAACATTAAAACTTACCTGTGTTGAACTTTCTTCAGGAAATGGTGGCTGAGTCATTAACGATACAAACCCTTGGCATTCTACCTCCCTCAAACTAGCCTGATGACCTAAAAAAGTCAAATAGATACTTCATACAATCATGACTTCATCATATTATATATACTTGATAGTAAAATACACACAAATAACTTTATAAATATACGTACCATGGGGCTATCACTGCAAATTGAGATGCATGTGACTCTATCATGGAAAAAGGGTCTCACGACATCATCACACACCACCCTCTATCAAATAAACCATGTAAATTAAAAATGAGTACGCACAACTAACAAGTATACATGTATACATAAATAAACTAAATTACTTAATTACCTTCCCCTTGTCAACGCCTGATGCCTGAACCCCCTCACATTTACCCCAGTGGAAACTAGTGACACCTACATTAGTATGTAATAAGATGATCACAAAAATTAGAAAACACATGTACATATACTATTATAATAAAAGGAAACCAATGAGTACATTAAAACATATATGCACCATAGAAGTGTTAAGGCCAAATGATATGGACGAAAGCGTGGACCCCTCCACCAGTGCCATCTCCTCCTCTATCATCAACTGAATATAAATGTAACACATAAAAAATATAAGTGGGAAATCATTATAAGAATATTCTACTAAAAATATGAACGTTTAAAATTAAATACAATGTAAAAAGTGAATTGTTTACCCTTACCATAACAGTAGGAGTCCATGGCTCTCTATGCCCGCGATGCACATCTTCATGAGGTGCTTCAATGCCTATAGTGTGTTGTGTAATATCATCCACCTCAAAGACATAGTTATATGCATCACTTTCATTTAGGGGACCTAAGCTCAGATTCTTGCACATAATGCAAGTGTGGGGCACACAAACATGTGAGCTCATGGAGGATGTGGAAGGGCCAGAAGCATCATCACGAGGAGGCAACAATGTCATGCTCTGTATAACTAGTATATCACTCAAGGTGTGAATGGGTGTGAGCTGGCCTCACCAATAATATCAGGATTCTACACTATAGGAGGTGGTGAAATCTTGGGAGGGGGGACATATGTGCAAGATTTCACCCGGTGTGTCCATGGCCTGTCCTGAGGAGTGCCTAAGATTACACCCTGGTTCAATCTCATACTCCAATAATTTAACTTGTGACTGAGAACAAATTTAGCATAAAATTTTTTAATGAAATAAAATGAGACATCCAAATTGCTGTGAGGTGGTCTATCAAAAACCATCCACCAGCAGTCCCAAAAGTTGTCACGTATTGCATCATTTGTGCACTATTTAATCAACAACTTGGGTTTGTAGGGTCCACTTTTAAACCAGTTTTGGGATCCACAAAAAGATTACATATGTCATGTGTTATGTTTAGGTTCATAAATTGATCATAGTCAAGCCTATCATCAAACTGGGAGTGCACGGAATTGTGCCAAAGAAGTGCAACATTATATTGCTCTGTAAGTTTCTCCATATTTTCAAAAATGGAGTGCAATTTGGAGAACATGGGGCATAATGTGGGATATTGGCATATGTGGTTTGATATCCTCTAATATGATTTAGATTGTCTCCTATGAGATAGTCCTCTAAATGGTGAGGGTTTGAGACTGGTTCATCTTTTGAAAGTGGGGGATTGTTTGGAGGTGGTTCTGGATTATTTGCAGGATCATTGGGAGGGTTTTCTGAATGATTTGAGTCCATGTCTGATTACAATTAGAACCCAAATAGACAATTACAATCAATTTTAAAAAATAATAAAAAATCTCATTTAAACCCTAGTTTTTATATAAAAACTACAGATTTCAATTAAAAAATAATAAAAATAATAAAAAATTAAAAATTTAACTTACCTTTTCTTGTTGAGAAAATCAAATATGAGAAAAAATTGAATATCCAAAACCTAGAGTTGTGTTCAACGTTTACACAATGAAAATGTTAAATAGGGCCGCGGGTGAGAAATATAATTTTCTAGAAAAAATCGGATATTCGATAATATCGGATATCTGATTAGGCCTGTACTTTGGCTTTTGGCTTGGTTGGGTGTACTGACACCCAGGCCTACTAAAAAGTCAACAAAAGTTTTAGTGCACTTTTGGATGAGTGAAAAGTTCATTGTTTCAAATCGCCACTTTTTGGCATACCATGATCCTTCACATACCCAACAAGAGGTATGTTATCAACCCCTGTTAGTAAATATGCTCTATTCCTACAAATTGTTTTAGCATAGGTAATCTTTATATCCCTCACCTTTGCCTTGGAACTTTATCTTTGTATATTTAAAACCCTAGTAGGGGTTTCCTCACAAATTCATACATCATGCAGATAGAATTCCTTGTACTCTGTGTTTTCATTACAGTAGTTTTCCAATAGCATATTTTCTAATCAGTATTAGTATACTATTGCCTGGAACTTTTATTCTTTTTTATGATATTTGGCCTTGTTGTAACTCTTTTCTTCATGTTGGGTTTTATTTTTGTAAAGCTCGACTCAAATTAGTGTGGTTACTAAAGAAAGTGTCGATGATTTTAATGCATCAAGGTCCATCATAAATCACCAGAAGATCACAGTCTTGGAATAGGCCATGATAATTGGAAGATTGTGAAATTAGAAGTGACTGTTTTGTACTGGGATTGGGTTAGAGATTGTTTACCATTATTAATGGATTTTGTACAAAGGTTGTTAGTCTTCCTCTCCAGGATAGAATATGTGTTTCCTACAGATGATTTTCAGCCCCTACTAACAAATTCCATAATATGCTGTGTTCCTACAAATCTCTCAGATCTAAACTCTAAACTCATCAAGGTCATTGTAGACGTCATGCATATAAAAAACTACCAAACATGGACTAGCATTTGAAATGAATTGGTAGGTAGAGTGAATCAATTAATTTATTAGCATACATAATCTCAAAAGAACTGATTCCAGGGGTGAATGAACTAACATTGTTACTGGACACTTTTTTCATGATTGGATGAGTGGTAGGGCTTAGTTAAACCCACATACATCAAGGCATTTTCATTAAGCAAAGTTGAGACTATTTTTTTTATCAAGGCCTGGTGTTGTTTAGTCAGTAGTAAATGATGTGAAAGGTAGCCGGTATTATTTGGTTTCTTAGGCATGAGATTATCTTGGTAGTAGTTGATTTTAGGGATTATTGTGTTGGGTGAAAGAGTATCCTTATACTAAGTTGTTGTGATTTGGTGTCTAAGTGGAAGCTTGATGTTGAAAATTGAATGTGGGGGGAGAGGGTCAGTAAAAAGAATAATGAATGGTTATGAGGATGGGGGGGGGAAAACTTATTTGTAGACATTGTACATTACGAGTGAGTAGATGAAGGGAATAAAACTAGAATGCACTTAACTAGAGAATTTATTTCTTTTCTTACATTCACTTTTTTGATTCCAAATCCATAGTCATTACTCATTAGTATTAGGGTTTCTTGTCTGCATATCAACTTTCACATTAATAGGAACACAAAACATGTAATATTACCTCCTATATTGAATGCTTGAATTCTTATCAATGGGGTCTCTGGTTATTTCCTGAGGGTGGCTTCTTAAGGGAATGAATAGGGTATTGAGAGATCTATGGTAGGGTTTCATGGAAGAAGATACTTAAAATAATGTGCATTTTTGGAGACTGGTGTTGGAAAACTTATGGATTTTTGAGTAACATCTACAACGATCTGGGTTTAATCCCTAATCTATCCTCTGTTATGAACTGATAATTTTTTAGGGATTGAAAAGGAGGAAGGCTAACACCTAATTCTGGTATACAACTTCTAAACACTTAGGTCTTCTTAATTTATAGAGATCTGGTGAAGGTATCTTAGGGAAAAATATACTCATGGAGCTTTGAGTAAAATTTGCAATGAACTAGTAGTTATCCCTTCTGTCTTCTTTTATATTATGGAAAGATGATGTTCAAAAAACTACATTGGGAGACTAATATCTGGTTTTGGAATCCAAATTCCAACACCTAACAGTCTTCTTATGATATAGAAATTTGGTAAAGGGATATTAGGGAAAAATATACTCCAAAATTTTAGATGTGTCTGAATATAACCTTATCTTCGAATAATGTGAATTAAGATGACATGGAAGAAAGTGTTATTATTAATTTGTTTGTTGTCTCTCTTGGTGATTTTCATTTCTACTCATGACTCTTGGACATATGAATAAATATGCTTTAGAGGTGAAAAAATGACTTTTATGAAGTGAGCTAGAATGACATGGTTGTCTAGTGTGTAGTTTGAATATGCAAAGCCTAGCAATATGGATAAAATGACAATATATTGGGACTCGGGAGAAGAAGATAGTCATAGTGTGCATATGTTAGAATAATGTTGTCCAATTGTAGTGGTAATATATAAGGAAAATATTTGTCAATTTAATGATATTATGAAATAAGTTTTGTTTTTCATATAGTGTTTTTTGGAAATGCAATTTCATTTTCAAAGAGATATTATAATTTGATTTAAAGCTTATGTAATATTTTTGTCCCTCACCTTTGCCTTGGAACTTTAGCTTGGCCTCTTCAACTGGTGTAAAACCCTAGCAGGGTCTTCCTTCCTAATTGTGAGATATAATATATGTTTCCTACAATCAAGACCAATGCATAAATTATTTTCAGCTAGTTAATAAATTCCATAAATGTTTTTTTCTTGTAAGTGATTAGCCTAGAGATCTATTGGTCTGAATATTGGGGTCATCGGAAACATGAAGATTAAGAATTACTCCTTTTCAGTGTTTCCTTCACAACAACACAATTCCCCAAATCTGATAAATATAGCATTCCACAACAACCTCTTCTTGATGATTTGTTAGCCTCTTCATAAGCCATTTATTGCATGTGAAGATGGGTTGTGAGATAAGTCAGAGACCGATATATGGCTCTAGATGTGCTATTAAAGGCTATTTCTTCATTTTCTCCTTCACCAATTTAAGAAAATTGGTGCCATCATATCATGGGCATCGTCTGATGAGAAGAGCTCTAGCATGCAGCCTGGAACATTATTGTGTTGGGTTGTTCTTAATGGAACAAGAAAGAGGACTTTTTCACTAGCATGGAAGTTACTTCAATATCTATCTCTTGAGATGTACAATGTTGGGCAACTACTATTTGAAAGCATCCTTAAGTTAAAGGTGTGTTATCCTCTTTGTCTTATATCACATTTTGTTTCTCAACTAAATAAACTTTATTTAGTACTTTATAAAATGTTTGGCAATTTACCAATCTGGGCAGAGTGGATATTCAATTGCCCCCGGGAGTAAAGAGCATCTTTAAAACATAAATTATACAAGTATAAAACCCACAATGTTATCCATTCTATTTAGCCTTAGCTACATGTCATTCTAGCACTTATGTAATGTTTTAGATTTTGTCTTACCACGTAATTCCATGCTTAGATTAGGAGGCCTAAATTCCCTTTCTTGTGTTTGGACCAAGACTATTTCAATATTTATGGCATTTTGTGCTTTGGTGCCTTTGGAAGTTTGGAATCTGTCAGGGTTTCAGATTCAAGTTTAGATTCCTTTAGTTTGATGGATATTGAATTAATACCATGTTAGGTCCTAGTGCCTTGGATATCTGATGAGTTTTTTAGTGTTCCAGTTTCATGGTCTTCATTTTTTTGTATTCTGATTATCCACTAAGTCTATTTGTAGTTAACTTTCATTTATTTTGGTTTTCTACATTTCAATTTTTGTTTTATTATCTAAATTGAATTTGTTTGCATTTTAAATTCAACTCTAGTGTATTCTAATAGTTGTAGATTGAGCTCCTGTGTTTTGTTCGGTAGTCACTTTGACCCCTTTTGTGGTCATTTGTTGGACATTAGTAAATTTATCTTATCTTGTCTACATTTCATCTCCATTTCTTTTAATTTTTTTTGAACATCATTAACTTCAATACTATTTTGGTGTATTTCTTTCCATTGCCTTATACTCCTCCACATTGAACTCATTTCCTTGTTCAAATCCCTATGTTATTTGTACACAATGGGATTTCATTTATCTTCAACCAACCTTATTTGGGTAACACTATGCCTTATTCTTCCTCTGTTCTAAATCAACCACCATTTTCTTCTCCTTCTAGTGATGTTAACCATTAACAATTTAAAACAGTGTACACTCGTTGCAAATTTTTAAGCCAATTATAGTCATATTGATAATCTATTAGTGATATCATTTAAATTCAGAGAGTAAATCTTATTTTTAAAGAATTATAACATTGTACTTATTTTCCTTCCTATGGCTCTAGATGTATTGTTGAAGGCTATTTCTCCATCATCAATTTAAGAAACTTAGCACCATCATTTTGAGGGCATTTTCTAATGAGAAGAGCCTTGTCATGTAGTGTGGAATATTTTTGTATGGTTATTTAGAGATTTGTTAATCTGCAACTTAATGATTAAATTACTAACAGATTTGTTAATGTACAAATTTGATTAAAATAGACTAACAGGCTAAAATAACAAGTTTAAAATAGACTAATATTAACCATAGTAATATTACGAATTATATTTCAAAAATTATAAATTAATTATATTGTACAAAAATGAATTTTTAAAAAAATTATTAAACATACAATGTTTTCTTTTGCAACTGCTTGAATCATGAAGTTAGTGAGCATTATAGACTAATATAATAGATCTTATAGCCATGATATATTCAAATATTTCTCTAATGTATCTCAAGTGAGGATTGAAATATATTTTGTTTTATATCTCTCACTATATTTGAATCTCCCTATCATAGGCCGCTCCTAAATTTAAATCATAGGTCGTTCCCAAATTTGAAGGAAAAAAAAAATGGCTATATTTGGGAGTATACATATTTTTCGATGGTGCATTGCATTGCATTGATCATGTTAAAGAGGATAGGCGGGGTTGTTCTGTGCAGAGGATCAAAAGGATGGTCACCAGCATGGAGTCATTATAATTGGCAACAAGAGGTATGTTTTCAACTCCTGTTAACAAATATGCTATGTTCTTGTAATTTATTAGCATACCTGTAATCTTTCTATTCCTCACAAATTCATACTTCATGCAGATAGAATTTCTTGTACCCATTATAGTAGCTTATTAACACTAGTTTATCAACAACATATTTTCTAATCATTATTAGTATACTATTGCCAGGAACTGTTATTCTTCTTTGTATTTGCAAAATGAGATTTGGCCTTGCTGTAATATTTTTCCTCATTTTGGATCTTTTGTTTTGTAAATATTGGCTCAAATTAGTGTGGTCTATAAAAAAAGTGATGATAATGTTATTGCATCAAGGCCATTCTAGTGTACTACTCTAAACCATGGTATTCCTTAATTAACTGACGGCTTTTTTTTGACATTTTCAGGTTCTGGATAGAGCATTGAATAATCTTTCGGGTTCCAAACCTATTCTTGGAACATCTTATCTACCACTTTATTTCATGGTAGATAATATTTTTTCTTGAATGTCTTTCTTTAATGGTCTCCCTATTAAAGAGATTTGGCTCTCATTTTTCTCATAAGGGAAAGGGATCGAAAAGTTGTCTTTCAATTCATCTTGATTTCATGAAAGTTTGTGAAGCTGGTCAAAGAAACCTCTGGGCTCTTTTGATTGAGATATTCACATTTCTCATAACATATATTTTTTTGGTGTTTGAACATTGAGGTTTATGAGATGTGGTGCTGAAGATAGAGAATTCACAAATGTTTAGAGCTTGTTTAAAATTGGGCCAGGGCAATATGGGAGACCATTCTAGCAATCTCTTTCTTTAGAAGCCTCTACTTCCCATCTTTCCTAAATTGTTCCTTATGGTGTTGAGAAGAAAGGATCATCCAATAAGTTCTTTTTCGATCATCTATGTTTCCAGCCCAATCTGCATCGATGTAAACTATTATTTCAAAATTTCCTTCCTTAGAATACCATAAACCATGTTCTTCATTCTTCTTCAAGTATCTTAGAATTATTTTAACTGCAACCATATGTGACTCTTTAGGATTGGCAGAAAATCTTGCCACAATCCTAACTGCTTGTGCAATATCAGGCCTACTGTGTACAACATACATCATTTTCCCAATCATAGATCGGTACAGTATTTGATTTACCTTATGTTGTATAATCTACAAACCTAGAAAGAATTTAATCTCTCCAAACATTGACATCTCAAATTCCTTTCTCATTTCATCAGCAAAAGATTTGCAAATCTGATCTTGTCACCAAAGATTATATCATCAACAAATATTTCAATAATCAAAATGTTATCATCAGAATCTCCTTTTATATAAAATTACTATTTTCACTAGTTCTTACAAAGCCAATAATGATAAGATAAGCATGTAGTCTTTCATACCATGCCCTCAGTGCTTGCTTCAGTCCATATAAATATTTGTGTAGTGTACATACCATGTCTTTTTTATTTTGATCAACAAACCCTTTTGTTTGTTCTATGTAGACATCCTCTTCAAGAATTCCATTTAGAAAATCTGATTTCACATCCATTTGATATACCTTGAATCCCTTGTGTGCAACATATTCTAGTAGTATCTGAACTCCTTCAAGTCTTGCAATAGGTGTAAAGGTTTCACCATAATCAATACCTTATTCTTGTGCATATCCCTTGCAAACAAGTATTTCCTTATTCCTTGTAACTTCCCCATTCTCATTCAAATTATTCCTAAAAATCAACTTAGTACCAATAACATTTTTATCTTTCAGTCTAGGTACCAATGTCCATGTCTTATTCTTTTCAATTTGTTCAATTTCCTCATTCATAGCATTTATCCTTTCCTCATTTTCAAGTGCATCCCTAACATTCTTAGGTTCAAACTCACAAACCAAGCATGTGTTTTGTCTTAACTTACTTTGGTTCATCATGCCATCTTGCTTATCTCCAATGATTTGATTCTCTGGATGGTGTCTTCTAACAAATTTTGCTAGCACTTGTTTTCTCCTATGTTCATCATTTAGTTCAGGTTCATTTCCCTACTCAGTAGCTTCTTCCTGATTCCCAGTTTGCATTTTCTGACCATCAGTAGCATTTTCCTAATGCTCGGTAGACTCATCCTGTGGCTTCGGTAGATATTCTAGATCTTTAACATAAGTAAAACTACCATAGTCTTCTGGTTCCTTCATGCTTTCTTCATTATTCTTTTCAGAAAACTCATCAACTCTTACATTAGCTCTTTCAATAATCTTATTAGTAACCTTATTCAAACATTTATAAACTTTACTCTTAGTAGAATAACCTAAGAATAAACCTTCATCACCTTTGGAGTCAAATTTACCATTCCTATCATCTTTCAGAATATAACACTTACTACCAAAGATTCTGAAATAACTTACACTCAGTGTGTATCCAAACCATAACTCATAAGATGTCTTGTTTGTGTCTTTCTTTAGTTGAACTCGATTCAAGACATATACTACAGTGCTAACTACCTCTCTCTAGTACATTTGTGCAACATTTTTCTCAATCATCAAAGTTCTAGCACAATCAACAATTGATCAGTTCCTTCTTTTAGCAATTTCATTCCGTTGTGGTGTTCTCGGTGTAGAAACCTGCCTTTTGATTTCATGCTCATTACAGAAGTTAGTGAATTCATTAGAAACAAATTCACCCCCTCTATTAGACCTTAAGCATTTCAATACTTTCCTAGTTTCTTTTTCAACTTTAGCCTTATACCATTTGAACAATTTGAATGCCTCAGATTTTTCTTTCAAGAACATAACAGTCATCAACAAATAAAATAAAGTATCTATCACCATAGTAGCTTTGAGTTCTCATAGGACCACATAAGTCGGTGTGAACCAACTCAAAAATTCCTTTAGATGAATAGTCCTTACTTTTAAAACTAGATTTGGTCATCTTTCCTTTTTGACATTGATGGCACATAACATGATCAGGTTTTACAAGTTTAGGCAATCCCCTAACTTCTCTCTTTCTACTAATCTTAATCATGTTATCAAAATTTACATGACATAACCTCTTATGCCATAACCATGGGGTGGCTGCAAGAAGTTGAGTCCCACTTTTGAGCAAAAAGTGGAAGTGTTTTCCCTTTTTTCAAATTTCCTATCAATTGATGTCTAAATTTGAGGCACTTAGAGATTGAATCTTGAAAAAATTTAGTAATAGAAAATGTAGTTCTCAGAGTCTAATTTTCAAATATGTAATTTATTTAAATACCCACATGGTATAAATTTATTTTTAGTAGGAATGTTTAAAAACCATGTTTTCAAAATGCCTATTTCAGGACCTTACCATAGTCATGTATGACCAACATATTTTGACTTAAATAAATGAATTTTTGAAAATCCTTATGGAGAAATATACCTAAGACACCAAATATTGATGAGCATATTTTTCCTTTTTTTTTATCGAATATATTTTTTAATTAATTTTTAATTAACTATAAAACACATTTTTAAAACCTTTGGTGTACGACCACCATAATTTGAAGAGAATTTCTTATTTTCAAAATTATTATTTTTATCTTCAAGAGAATTGTATCTAGATTGATGTCATATAATTTATTTTCCAAAAAACCTAAAAAAAAAAAGTTATTAAAGTTTTAGTGAACCTCGCTATTTTACATTTAGGTACCACTTTTAACTAATAAATAATGCAAAAATAATAAAACTAATCACATCACTATGAAATTTACATTTTTGAAATCAGGACAGTGAGAGCTCTAATGGGTTTTTGTTTTGTGAAAAAATACGATTAGGAAGGTCCTCAAAAAATTATGCCAAGGCATAAATCTGGCATTCCAGTGCCTTAACCAAATTTTTGGAGGTCAAGGCATAGGCTTGGTTCTACCAAGCCTAAGCCAAACCAATTTTGGAACGAATTTTGAGGTGGATGTGTGCTTCTTGCTTATGTCTTAAGAAACGGGCACCAGTTATTTAAATTCAAAAAATGGGCGCTCATTTTTTTTATAAAAAAAATCGAAGTGTTAAAATGCATTTTTAATTCTAAAAAAAATTTAAAAAAATAAAATTTAGAAATGGGCACCCGTTTTTTGAATTTAAGATCAGGCACCTGAATCTAAAACAGGTGCCCGTTTTGAGCGACATCTTTCATTTCTACAAGACTTTCGTGGAATTGGTACCCAACTTTGTGCATTGACCCCATGCATCTTCATTTTTCACCAGCAAACAAGAAGTCTCAGCATTGTCAAGATAGAATAAATTACCTTTTGATTGTTGTCCAGTGCCAACAAGTGTTCCATTTTCATCATAGATTTTCACCTTCTTTCTCTCAAATGCAACTTGGTGGCCTGAGTTATTCAGCTGTGCTACACTCAAAAAATTGTAGTTAAGTCCTTTTACCCAGTATGCATTATCACATCTAATCTTATCATTAAGCAAAATTGATCCTTTTCCTTTTACCATACATGGTGCATCATTTACCATTTTTACCGATCCTCCATTATAATGCTCAAGATGTTCAAACTTATCTTCATCACTAGTCATGTGATGTGTACAACCACTATCTATGATCCAAGTATCATTCTTACTAACTTTAGAAATAAGTGATGTTTAGATACATACCTTTCCTCTTCTTCAGAATCATCTTTCATTGCAACAAATACTACTTCAACATCATCATCAGTGTCGATGTCGATGTCATCATCATCATCATCAACAAGGTAACACACCTTCTTACCTTTGTCTCTATAATCTCATTTGTCTCTGTTGTACTGTCAGTTTCCTCTATTATTCCAATTTTTATTCCTTTTGCCAAATTTTCCATCACCAGCTCAATCTTTATCTTCTTGTTTCTTGTTAGGACATCTAGCAGCAATATGGCCAACTTCTTTACAATTAAATCAAGCTAAAGGTAACTTTCCCTTATATCGTCCTTTACCTTCTGTAGTCTCTGACCCATTAGTGCTTCAAGTTCATCAAGCTCATCATCAGTGTTACTATCACTTTCATTCCTTATATTATGCTTACTGATAGACTTACCAATCTTAAGAGATGACATAAAAGAAGATTCAACACTCGGTACAACACTATTGTCAAAATTATTCAGCTCAAAAGTTATTAACTTTCCAATCAGACTATCAAGAGTAAGAGTGCTATTAGGTGCAGACCTCATTTCATGAATAACAGATATTCTAATTGCATAGACAGGCAACAAGGTTCTCAATATCTTACTTATCACAGTATCTTCATCAATAATTCCTCCTGCTCCTCGGATAGCATTGACTACCTCTTTGATTCGGTTTGAGTATTGTGTGATGTTCTCTCCTTCCTTCATCTTCATGTCATCAAATCAATCTCTCAAGCTTTCAGCTCTGGCTCTCATCACATTCACATCACCACCAAGAACTAGAACAAGTTTATCCCACATCTGCTTCGTTGTAGTGCAACCTTTGACATCCTCAAATTCAACATCAGATAGAGCAGCAACAATCTCTATCATAGTAATGTTGTGTTTATGTCAATATTTCAATTAATCAAGAGTTAAAGGTCTAACATTAGGTTGTATGTAGCCATTGTCTAGTAAATGTAATGCAAAATCTCCAATTCCAGATATGTGAAGTCTCATTCAGCTTTTCCATGTAGTAAAGTTGTCTTTGTTCAGCTTCAACACTTCCCTCATATTCATCTTATCATCTTTCTTCTCAAGTCCTTAGAACTTTCTTCCAAGCAACCAATATGCTCTGATACCAATTGCTATAGTAAATATCCAACTGTGATTATCGACTAAATCAACTATGCAGTATGTAAAGTATGATAGAAAAACAATCATAACAAATAATACATAACATAATGATTTAACGTGGAAACCCTATTAAGGGAAAAACCACCTGGGACTAGTAAACCAAAATAATTCACTCTTCTGAAGTGATCTCGGTGAAGAGCCAACCCTATTAAAGGTTACAATACACACTGTTAGGTGTAACCTGGTTAGAGGATTTATCACTAACTGTTAACTTTTGACCAACATTCACTATGGGGTCAACAAGATAACACTTTACATTTAATAGAATGTCATAGGGTAGTACATAATACTATCAAGTCCATTCGGTTAAGAGATTTTATGAATCAATGGTTAAACTAATACAGTAATGATCTGATTCAAATACAACTCAATTGTAGATATTCAGATCTATGCTAAGCCCTTATAAATAATCCTCTAATCACTAATCAATTCACTTCCTTCAATATCTCAACTTAATTTCACTCGATAAATGATTCTTTCACACTCGGTACAACTCTGCAGCTCGGTTCTTTAATAACCAGTTTGATTAGGCATGCATGAATACAGTCTTCACATGAAATCTCTACAGTCTCTTTCTTCTGGCATAGTTTCAATGATGAAACTCATATCTCTTATATAGATAGGTAAAATGTTTTCATATCAACCATTAGATTTTGCCACTTAATCTCCTTCATCCATTTTTGCCACTTAAACCTTCCTCGGTAGAGGTGTCCATAACACACTTCAATCTCATCCTTTAGATCATCTTTGAATTTTGTCAGTCGTGGATCTCATAACAAACTTCATCCTTAACCTCAAAATCATAATAATAACTAGCTCATCACATTCAGTTAGATGAACTTAGTATTTAATATTTTCATCCATACTCGGTTAATATAGAAATGCATCGGTGATAACTAGTTAGACTATCTCAGTTAATAATGTCTCTCGGTATACACTGCACTAGCTTGGTGTATACCGAAATCTTCAATTACCGACCACATTGACTTGTTCAAAATTAAATCTCTTCTTCATAATAGATTAATGTAACATGCTCAAGTCAACAATATAAGTTCATAGCCTCATCAAATAAGTTACCCAATGTTTACCTTTTCCTTCTCTATCATATTCATCTTTTCCTCATGTAGATATCTTTATTCTTCATCTTTTCCTCTTCAAAAGATGTTCAGATGTTTGTAACTAACATGATAAGTACTGTCAAGATTATTTGACATCAATGACAACATATTGAGTGATTTAATCATCTTTCATATCATTTCAGTAATCAATGATCTCTAATCATTGTTCTTTCAGTTCATCTAGATATTCAATCAGTTGTAGTTCATCACAAACTACACTGGTTAAGTCCACTCCCAAGAAGAAGTAGGCATAAGTTCAAAATAGAGCATGAACAAGGTCTACCACTACTACTTCACCACCACTAAAAAAGGGAGTTGTTAAGATTTCTAGGCCTACACTAACTAAGACTTATCAAAAGAAGAGAGGTACTCAAGCTACTTTCGAGGCACCAAAGAAGAGAAGGAAGCTGATAAGAGGAAAAGATGACATTGATGATGAAGAAGAGGATGACATAAATTAATTCAAGGTAGTTGTGAATAAAGAAAAATCAATTTATGAGTCAGCAGAAACAATAATAGACACCGGAGGCCTCAGTAATCCACAGTTGAGTTAGTTTCTACATATGCCAACTGAGGAACAGAATAAGATAGAGGAGGCTGTAATTTAAATAATGATGAAATTTAAAAAGGTACCAATAGAATTTTCAAAATATGTACCTAAAATTTTGTATGATAGAGTATCAACTAGATGGACTTATGCTTTAAGAACTGAGAAGAAAATGAGGGAACGTTCCCTGATATTGGCAATGCCAAAACTAACAGTTCCTCAGATTGAAGAGCTGATGAAGTAGTATTCAAAGATATTTTTGGTCAAAAGAAAAGCATTTCAAATACTTGATGGAAATCTAGTGGAAGTTGATGAGAATAGTCAGTTGTTATGGACTTCTATTCTCCAGGCCCGAGCTAAAGAAGATAAGCTGGCATTGGCAATAATACCTGAGAGGATGAGGAGGAGAAAAGATAAAGGCATCCATTTAGATGATGCAGATCTAGCCACAAAGGACCCTATAGAGATATCAGACACTGAGGTTCCTGATACTACCATTGCCTTTGATTTTCATCCAACAGGTTATTAGGAAGTGTACCAAGATCAACCCGAGTAGGTGATTATAATAGATACAAATGATGTTCTTATTGAAGACATCACTAATGGTGATCCTAATGATATTAAGGATGATGACATCACCATTGTTGGAGCACAAATAGATGAACAATCCCCCATCCAGCCAACAGTAAGCACAATATCAAGTGACCTTCCAATTCTAGTACAAGCAGTTGAGATTATTTCTCAAAAGGAACCCAAAGGCTCAACCCCCAAGCAACAGAAGGACACAATAGGGGAACAAGGGACAAGTACACAAGGCACTACAGAGTCAAATGAGCCTAAGGAGAAAGAGGTTGAAATACAAGCACAAGAAGATCCTAAGCCAACAAACACCACCGAGACAACCACCACCAATTCTACATCAGAGGCCCCTACTACATCGACCGAGGCTCAAGTCATCGGGCAATAAAAAAAGGATGAAAATGTGTCAACTGAGAAAGATAAGACAAGCACATAGGTAAAATCTCTAGTACCTTTTGTGAAGACATCTCCACAAGAGAGAAAGAAAAAGAAAAAGAAACATGGAAAGGGGCCAATCACTTTCGATGAAATAATTGAGATTCCTGAATGTGACCCAAGGACTTTGGATCTTGAAGAGATGAGGAAGTATGGATAATTGTGCACGAGGAAGACTAGATAGGAGAAATTAAGGAAAGAAAGAAAAAATAGGCAGATATTAGATGTAAGAGAAATTCTTCAGCAGGTTGTTCCCGATATAACAATAAATGAGGATACTCCAATATTAGACCAACTTGCATCTCTTACAAGCCATATAAATTCCCTAGATGTAGATGCAAAGAAAAGGATAGAAGAGAGGGAAGAAAACAAAATTCAACAAAAATTTGTAGAGAAAATCAGCCAAGAAGTTCCTATCAATAAGGTAAAAATTTCTGAGGTTATAACCGACTTACAATCTATAACTCAGAAGATTATCCAAATTTTGTTTAAATTGTGCACTGTGGACACCTTCACTACTGAGGTTAGTGAAAAGATAAAGAAGTTAGATGCAGATATCTTGGCTAGTGCAAATGCTTCTCTAACCAAGCCAAATGAGTTTCATAAGCATATATTGAAAGTATAAGAATTGAGGTAGTTGAGAGAAGACTTAAGGAAGCAGAAAGAAATCATAAGTGACCAAGTCATCAAGTTGCAAGTTGAGTTGCTACCACATTTGAAGATAATTGAGTGACATATTGAAAAGGCAAAGGTATTAGTAGCCACCCCAAAAATTTTAGTTTTGGACAACATTTTTGACATGCATGCACAAGTCGGTCTTGAGCACATTGCTCTTGACAACTTGAAAGAGGGATGGGAAAACCTCTTAGCTTCATTGAAGAAAACCCAGCATCACATATTTGACAAGTTATAAGTACATTTTGATTTGGCATTAATCTCAAAAAGGGGGAAATCATGTATATGCCTATTTACGTCACTATATACTGAGAGCATGCACATAGGGGGAGTTTTGTATAGAGATAGTGTAATTTTTGGAGAATATGTATATATGGAGTTAGAATTTTGTTTTAGCTTCGGTACATATACATACAGGTTTTGATACTAATGCCAAAGGGGGAGAATGTTATCTCTATTTGAGCATTAAGTGTTTTCATTAGTATCAAATAAGATTGAATCAATCGGTAAGCTAAGCCATTCAAGTCGGTAAATGTTGGAATAAGGAGTTAAATAAGTTAGTCGGTTGAACTTACAAGCCTTCATACCAAGAAGTTACAAGGCAGAACCTAAAGATAAAAGAACACAATTTTAATTGAGCATGCTTATTGAGCATCAGAGTTTACCGAACATCGAGTCAATGAGAACTAAGTACTCTACAGGCCAAACATTAGTTAATTCACCGAACAGGGAATGTGGTGTTTATCGAGTTGTTCAGGAAATAGCATAGTAATCAATAATGGCACATATCTATATGAAAATTGTTTACATGGATCTATTAACATTTTACCAAGATCAAGACACATTTATTATGGATGTAATCATTTAATATTGTGGTGATTTCTATGTAATAGTTAGATCTAGGTTATTTTTGTACACCGTAGATCTTAGGTTTTCTAAGATGATGTAAACCTAATTACGTCAAAGCAATTTTATATATAATTTTAATAGATGTCATTTTGACATATGCATGACAAGGAGATCATTAAGTAGTAGCCACACAAGGACATCAGAGATCAGACAAGGGTTTACATGACATAATAGTTATTAGAGATAGTATTCAGTTTTATCAGAAACATACAAGGCTACCGAACAGGATAGAGAGTAATATTCTACACATCAAGGTGAAATCTATTTAGTGTTTCATAGATCTGATTCAGACAAGTTCAAGTTGTCATTTATAGATATTTTTTGTTATCAATTTAACCATTGTAGCAGGATTGAAAATCTCCTAACATAGTAGACTTAACAGTCTGTTGTAAATCTCCTAACTGAGTGCACACTTATTTGGTGTTTCTAAAATCCTTTGACAAGGTAGATCTAATCAATCTTATGTTACTCTTAACAAGGTAAGATCATCAGAAGTGATCATAATTGTATCCTTAATTGACATCACTTTATTTACCACAGTAGTGAAGAATTTGTGGGTGCCATCCCCACTGCAATTTTTACCTTCTAATAAGGGTTTCTACGTAACCAAAATACTTGTTTCATGAGTTAACATTTCATGAATGATTGATTGTTTTTTTTATGCACTTTGCATTTATAATTTATTTGAATGTATGTTGTAAACAATGGATTTAGTTGGTTAGATAAACACTACTATTGCAGATTATTAATTCAGTAAAAGTTTTTGAGGGTACTGATTCCCCCATCCCCTCTTAGTACTATATCTTTTCTATCCAAACAAAGATACTATCAGAAAGTTCTATCGACATAAAGAGAGTGTTATCGACATAAAGAAGGAGTTATCATAAAGCGTTAGAGGTGAAAAGATAATAAAAGATTAAAAATGAGGATGACATCAAATTAGAAAAAAGGTTTATGGAAGATCGTGGAACCCTAATTAGGTAAAGATATTATAAGAAGAGATTGAAGACAAAGAAAGAGTAGAGTGATGTGATGATAATGGTAAAAGAGAAAACAATTAGAGATACAAGATGCAAATAGAAGTGTAAGGATTAGATATCAGAAAAGAGGAGGAGAGAAACAGGATCTGATAAGCTTTTCAAGAAATCGTCTATAGGTCAAATTTCTTATAATTGATTTATTCCTAACATTTTAGCGACAAGATTGTAAAATCCCTTAACCGAGTAGTCTCTAACCGGACTTAGAGGTTCTAATTCAGACTTATTGTAAATCTTTTAACCAGGTGAACACTGTATAATTGGGATAAAATATCTTAACAAATCAGTCTTTAAATGGAATTTCAATACTCCTAACAGGGTATTAGACACTCCTAATAGGGTGAAGTCATTCAGAAGATGACATTTATGTAAGATCTTAATCGAGCATCTTATTATTGTCGTGATAAGTTGTGGGTATCATCCCCACTACATCTTTTCCCTCTGACCAAGGGTTTTCTGCAACACCAAAATATTGTGTTATGTGTTTGAATGTTTATGATTTGTATGTTTGATTTACATGTTATCAGTTATTGGTTAGACAATACTCAAGCTTGTTAGGAATAATAGTCCACAATACAACTGAGAGGGGGGTTGAATCAGTTATATAACAGAATATTAAACTTTAGACTTTAAGCTAATCAATATCAAATACAATGAATACCAACACAATAACACAATATTTTGGTTTCGGGGAAATCCTGTTAAAGGTAAAAACCCCGGTGGGAATTAGCACCCACAAATGATGTACTGAGAGTATAGTAATCCTTGTTAGAAGATATAACCATGTTAGGAGCTTATTGAAACATTACAGTACATAGTCCTTATTAGAGGATAGACCCTATTAGGAGTCAAGGAACAAAAGAGGGCTCACTACCCAAAGAAGGTTAAATCCACCTCAACTCTTGTCCAACTTCATAGCACCTGAAACATCCGTACAGTGTTCGTACACTATGATAACCAGCCTGGTCTTCTCTTAGAAACATATGTTGACATTAGTGACAAAACACAAATAACAATAGTATGAATGTCCATTCAGTAACGTAGTGATTAAACATATTAAATGTCTTAATCACCTCTCCATGCATTAGCAATATCCAACAATCTCCCCCTTTGGCATTGATGTCAACATATGGGAAAATCCATCCCAAGGTTTAATCAATCCAAAAGTGTTCTGAAACCATATAGTGCTCTCACATTAATTCTTCATACAATCTCCCTAAACCGTAGGGGTTTTCTCATAGCAATACTCCCCCTTTGACAACAATGGCAAAGGATGCCATGAGGCTTTGGCTGCCTTCATAGATAAACTTTCTTCCATGATCACTCCCCCTAAGGAGTAGATCCATGCATCCAATCTAGATAATGATAAGGCTTTGAATACTTCTGGACTAATGCATTTCTGCATCATTTAGTTATGACTAGGAGGGGCCTGAACCCCCAACATACCTCTGAGATATTCAAAGGTATCTTTTGGTAGTGGCTTTGTGAAGATGTCTACAATCTGCTCTTTTGTACTGATATATTCTAATTTGATTTCCTTTTGTGCCACCTTGTCTCTCAAGAAGTGATACTTAATAGAGATATGTTTAGTTTTGGAATGCATCACCAGATTCTTTGACATGTTTACTGTACTAGTGTTATGACAACGGATAACCACAGGATTTTAAAAAATTACTCCAATGTCTATCAGCATTTGTTTCATCCAAATAATCTGAGTGTAGTTTATAGCAGCAACAACATACTCTGATTCAGCACTAGACTGTGCTATACAATCTTATTTCTTTCTTAGCCAAGAGACCAAATTTTTCCCAGGGAAAAATGCACCGCCACTGGTACTTTTTCTATCATCAATATTTCCTTCCCAATCAGCATCAATATAAGCATGAAGTTCAAAGCTATCATTTCTATCATAACATAAACCATAGTCTATGGTTCCTCTAAGATACCCCAGTATCCTTTTCATAGTAGTTAGATGTGTCTCTTTGGGTTTCGCTTGATATCTAGCCACAATTCCAACAACATTAGCAATATCTAGTTTGGTGTGAGTCAGATATTGTAGCCCTCCAACCATTGATCTATACAAAGTCTGAAAAACACATTTTGATTCATCATCGATTGTTAGCTTTTTGCCAGTCACCATAGGTGTTCCTACTGGTTTACAATCTTCCATTCCAAATTTCTTAAGCAATTCTTTGAGATACTTGGTCTGAGAAATGAAAATACCATTCTCATTCTGAGTTATTTGCAGTCCAAGAAAGAATTTCATTTCACCTATCATGGACATCTCAAATTCACTTTCCATTTCTTTAGCAAACTTCTTACATAGATCATCATTACCTCCAAAGATAATGTCATCCACAAATACTTCTACTATCAGTATTCCATCTTCAGTAGTTCTTAAATATAAATTAATGCATGCATTACCTTTTCTAAATCCAAGCCCAAGTAGATACTTGTCTAACCTTGCATACCAAGCCCTAGGAGCTTGCTTTAACCCATACAGGGCTTTCTTCAATTTGCACACTGTTAGTAAATGAATTTGTCTCTTTTTCAAATTTATTTCTTCACTCTATAACCCTCCAAGAAACATCAAATCCTTACTAACAAATGGATTAAACATAAGATATTTAACCCTCTAAATTATGGTACAGCTCCCAGAAATATTTTCAATGAATTTTTATGAAAAAGAGTAATGCATTTCTGCAGACATCAAACTTTTGACCAGAAAGTTAATAAGGCATAAAAAGTAACTTTCATCAATATGACATTATTACTGTGAATTTGAAACAACTAATAGATCTGAAGCTCACAAACTTCAATAAGTAAACATTATATTAATCTAAGGCATGTACACACTAAAATGGTGCACTTCTATGAACCATTACATGCAAGGTTGCTGAAGAATGAGGCCTCACAAAGTGGCTCATAGCTCTCTATGCATGGAGTTGCAAGGGACTATGATGTGTTTGCTCTCAGCTAGAGCTACAAGCTTGTGACCTTGCTAGTCAACCACACAATGAGAGATTCAAGGGAAGACAAGGGCAACAATGCCAATATCTCCAAGAATCACTATGAAGATGCAATGCAATGCAACTAAAATGAGGATGAAATCTAAGCTATGAAAGGAAATAGCAATGCAACTAATCTATGAAAGGAAATAGCAATGGATTACAATGCCTCCTATTTAGACTATGTGAGCTTATTCTATTGCATGAAGGAAATCTATACTAAGAATACCATTATCATGCAACTATGAAAGCAAATATGCAACTAAATGATGCAATGAAGCAAGTCTTCAATGTCTTCAAACTCCAAATGCACCTAAAACTTGCAGCATAACATTAGCATAAAACAAGTGGATATGCAAATGAAGGAGAGAGCTCTCCTTTTATAAGAAATGAGGTGAAATGGGCCATTGAGATTAAGACGCAAAAAGTCTTAATCAGCGGTGGAGCTTGAAAGAGGAGCAATCCATGTGCACAAGTATCCTCCAATGAGAGTGAAGTGTTGACTTTTGAGCCTCATGTGAGACAAAAAGTGATTTTTCCCTTTTTATAAAATAGGAATAATGTTTTATTTGTGCAACTTAGGATAAGAGGGAAAGGTGGGCTTTTTATTTAATCAAAAGGGGAGGAAATATTCCTTTTAATTAAATAAAGACTTAGGATAAATGGTTAGCCCAAGGATAAAAATCCAATATATGATCGAAATTAAGATTTGATCAAGAAATTGATAATGTTGAAAATATTGATTATTGATAAAAATGATTCAGGATTGATAAATTGAATAAATGGGGCCCAAAGTCTAGGCAACCATTTTTGGGTGTATACAAGGCACAATTAAAACTAGAATTCAAAGAAAGATAAAGACGTCAACCAAGAAATTCTGCTCAATGTAGGATATCCCAACAGAGATCCACCCAAAAATATAAACCAATAGATCTATATTGATAAGTTTCTTTTCAATCATTGATTCATAAAAACTTAATTCAAGTCTTTATAGAAACATACAAGATCTCCTCATTCAATCCATGAACTGGCTTTTCCATAAGGAATTTAGTCACTCCATAGTGCTCAATCTCTGACAACTGACCGGCTATACCAGTCTATTTCTTATTTTCCTTCCTCCTTTCTGCCAATTCATCCAATAGTTTTGAGATGATTTTTGTCACCATTCCATGAGTTTTAATTAACTAAGTGATGTAATCACTCCCCCATTGAATCATCCCTGTGACCCACTTGTTAAAAACATCTACTGCCAGTTTGTTTCTTTGAATTTGGTCTAGGGTCTTGCGGACTTCTGGTGAACAAGGATCGAATGTGTGAGGCACCTGAGCTAATGGAAGTGGACTAGGCTCTTGGACCACCTAAAGGAATTCTGCCAATCTCTGTATGGTAGCCTTTAACTTCTTCTTGTCCCTCTCATCTTTGAAAGTCCTGTGCAGAATTTTTCATGTAGAAGACTCTAGGTGTTTGGCATCCGCTACCCTGCTTGCTACTCCCAAATCTATCTTCTCAATAGTAAATTCCTCAATAGATGCTTAAGAAACATGTTTTTCAGACTTCAGTATAGCTCATTCTACTGTCCACCTTCCAGTTTTCTCATCTACCTCTATCATTGTCTCCATCTTAATTCTTTTGGGCTTCACTGTGGCTCCCAAGCACTTACTTACCATGTCCTCTACCAGAAGATTTATCGGTAGGACATTATGTTTCCTACTGATAGAACTTCCCAGCCAACTAAGAGTGGGAGATGGAGTCTGCAAAGTATCACTCACCAAGGTTACTGAGGGTTTTCCAAAATTTGGTCGACTGCTCTTTGGAGTCAGTGAATCTTCTCCCAGGCTATCTGAACCAACTTGCTCTGACATATGAGTATCCATGGGATCGAGATCAATCACCTCTTTATCATCAACCAGCTTATCACTTTCTTTACTAACTCTGCCCCTTAAGGTCCTTCTTACTGGTGAAGAGCAAGGAGAGGCTTGTTTCACAGGATCAGCTGAAGACTTCTTTTTATTTCTAGTTTTGGAGGTACCTGGAAGGGAAATATTTTTATCAGTAGAATCAATAGGTTTAACAACATAATCACCATGTGCTGCTCTTCTTGGGTTATGTCTTCTTAAAATAGGAGGCTTCTTACTATTGACCCATTTCTCAGTTCTCTTAATCACATTGAGAGTCTTGATTATTATGCTCTCTCTCTCATCAATACCCCAGTCTATTTTAGGAAGTGGTGTACCCCTAACTCTAGTTTTGAACTACTCATCAATTACCTCTACACCATCATCTTCATCTATTGCTATGATGCCAATCTGAATATTTAGGGTAACAGTTTTTCCTAAGGTAAACCTAGACTAGGTCCTTCTCCTTACTTCAAAATCATCAGCACAGCCCTCCCAGTAATCCTCTATTTGGGGAATGTGTTGGAGTTCAGAGGGAAAGTTGAAATGTTGAGCAGCGTATCCCTTACTATCAAAATCTTTTCTAAGTGCAAACATTTTCAAATTTAGTTTCCTTAATTCATGCTCTAGATTTAGGGCATCTGAAGAAGTTTTGCAAATATAATACCCTAATTCAACTAGGAAACTAGACTTTTCTCTACCCTTCCTTTCCTTGAGTCCTTTCTGAACATATTCCAATTGACGAGCCACTTCTTCAATGATCAAACTGTCAAAAGCATATCTAGGCAATTTGAATGGCTCCCCTTAAAAACCACCCACTCTGAGATATGTGAACCTTCTGAATTGGATGAAGAAACTTCCATAAGTATTGAAAAAGGTTTTTGCCTCTTCTAACATTCTTTGCTCAGTGTTCCCTTGCAGTTCATATGTCAACTTACCAAAGAAAACCCCATTGACTTTTAGAAAAATATCAACATGATATTCTTTTTGTAGGTGAGGGTAGTAATCGTAGACTTTCATATTTGGGAGGGGCTTTTCATGGAAGAGGCCTTTCCACTCTCTGGTACAAGCTAAAATGTAGAATAAGTAAGAGGACATGTGAAAGCTACTTCCAGTTGGAAAATTTTCTAACTGATGATTGTGTTCATCGACAGTGGTTTCGTCCCAGTAGATATATTTTTCCCCTCTGAGAGTGACCTGGATATAGAAGTACATCCAGTCATCCCAATAGTATGCATGCCAGTTTCCTTTAATTATATTGAGTAGAATAACTAGATCAATTACCTCAGGCTTGAAATGATCTACAATGAGTGGCTTTGGGAGCCTGGAACCTCCTTTTTGGGCTTTGAGCAACCAGTTTTGGGCTATTTCATTCTTGTAGACTTGTCTCTTGGTGGTGAAGACAGATTGAGATGAGGGGATATTCTACCCTTCATATGGGCCTCTTTCTAGAATTCCTATGGGCTTCTGAACAACATATCTGCTTATGTATACCAATGGACTCCCGTCAACCTTCTTGATACACTTCTCCTCAAAACTATATCTTTTTGCACATTTGACAACCAGCTCTCGACAAGGGGCTACTATAGGGAAAGTGGCTGCATCATCTAGACCACTCCAAATGGATTTTTCTAACATGGAACCTGGAATGGGTTCTTTGACTCGGCTCATAATGTCTTCTAAGGCTCTAGTTTTAATCAAGGTGTCTTTACAGTCGGGTAGGGAGAAAATCAAAGGGGAGGTATTTCTAAAATTTGGGAGTGGATTCTTCATTTTGACTCACAATACTAGGAAAGAACAAGAAGACACAGTAGCCTTTAAAGGAATTTGAATTTGACAAAGTAACAAGCTATAATTGAAACAAGGGGACCGAAAAGAGAGACTCACCTAGTTTTTTTTTATGCGATGAACTAAGCTCTGTGAGAAGGAAAAGATACCTTCTTCCATGTTGGCTGCATGAGATGTCTTGAACACTATGAATAGAATGGGTTAAGCTTACCAATTTATCATAAAATAGTTCACAAAATCCTAAGAGATTCATAATAATGGCAAAATTATGTCACATGAGGTTCAATTAATGATCACCGGGTAACTCTCACCACTTTAAGCATTGATTAATGTACTTTCCTAGATCGAAGTAACATCAAAATGTCACTTCAATTAATTACAACATCTTTTCCACGCATGGAAATCATAACCAATTGCCAGTTGTCCTTCATGTCAAATCACAACTTTCCACTTTTGCAAATTATGAACCTACGTTGAACCTTGATCCTTGAACTACAAGAGTTCATAGTTCAAGTTCAACGCTAAGATAGAAGGACTACCCTTTGTCATGATTAATAAAATAAAGAAAAACACAAGTGACAAGAAAGAAAAGATAAAATAAAGGAAGCATTTGCAAAAAGATAACATCTGTTGAACTGTGAATCTTAAACTACGAGAGTTTAAGGTTCATGATTCATCGAACAAGTGCGCTCTACAAAAACAACATGTCGCTAAGCTTGCGAATGAAGAGAGACAATCATGCCAAAGGGTTTTATTGAACCCTGAACATTGAACTATGAGAGTTCAAGGTTCAAGTTCAACCGACAAGGTGTTTCTGCAAGGAAATGAAATTTTGAGTGAGACACACCTTTAAAGATTATGGGGTGATTTTAGGAAAATTAGGGCCTGAGAAAATTATACAAAATCTATTGATAACACACACCATGTCTTTATCTTCGCATAGAGGAAACCCATCTGGTTGTTCTATATATACTTCTTCTTCAAGATCTATATTCAGAAATGTAGATTTAGCATCCATCTGATACACTTTGAAGTTTTTGTGTGCAACATATGATAGGAATAATCTTACTGCCTCTATTCTAGCAACAAGAGAAAATGTTTCTTCAAATTCAATGCCTTCTTACCGTGAGTAGCCCTTACACACTAGTCTTGCTTTGTTCCTTACAACTGTTCCTTCTTCATGCATTTTGTTTCTAAAGACCCATTTTGTTCCTATAACATTTTTATTTTTAGGTCTAGGAACCAATTCCCAAGTATTACTCTTCTTTATCTGATCCAATTCTTCTTTCATGGCATTTATCCAAGATTCATCTTTAAAGGATTCATCTGAAGTTTTTGGCTCAACTTGAGAAATCAAACAAATTTCTTCTCTAGCTTTTGATCTAGTTAGCACTCCCTAACTGGTATTTCCAATAATTTGATTTTCAGGATGGTTATTTTTTACATACCTTATAGTTTTAGGAGTCTCAGTAGACTTGCTTGTATCAGCATCACAAGCCTCTTTTTCACTTTCTTCCTCAACAAGTTCTTCTTCTTCTTCTCTGATTTGAATTTTATTTAATGTGTATACTGTTTTTCCAACAACCTCTCTCCAATGTATATGAGACACATTTCCTTCAATCAACATTGTCCTGGAAGCATCAAGTATAGTCCTATTTCTTTGCTCTACTATCCCATTCTATTGTGGAGTCCTAGGAGCAGATGTGTATCTTTTTATCCCATGCTCTTCACAGTATGAATTGAATAAATTTGATGTAAACTCTCCACCTCTGTCTGATCTTAGACACTTTATTTTCAATCCTGATTCATTCTCTACTTTTTCTTTAAACAACTTGAATTTATCAAATGCTTCTGATTTTTCTCTCAAATAAGTAACCCACATCATTCTAGAAAAGTCATCAACAAAGAGTATAAAATACCTTTCACCATAGTATGACTTTGTTCTTATAGGCCCACATAGATCCATATGTACTAGATCCAGCTTTCCTTTTAATATAAATGATTTTCTTTTATGACTGCTTCTAGTTTGCTTTCCCATAACAAACTCTCCGCATATAGTGTTAGAAGGTTTCACAATATTCGATAGATCTCTAACTACATTAGCCATACTTGCCTTCACAATGTTATCAAAATTAACATGACAAAATATTCTATGATATAGCCAACTATCATCTACCTTCGCAAAAAAGCAAGAGTCTCCAAATGTGTTTAGTTCAAATACATTACCTCTAGATTTTGAACTAGTAGCAATCAATTTTCCCTCCTTGCTTCTGATGAAGCATTTACCATTAACAAAACTTAACTAAAAATATTTATCCATTAAATATCCGACACTCAACAAATTGTGTTTCAGTCCTTCAACAAGTAGTACATTGTCTGTATTAGTCTTTCCATCAAAATTAATGGATCCTACTCCTATGATGGATTTTGAGAGATTGTCCCCAACGTTACAACACCTCGATCATAATTTACTAATTTAACAAACTTGTTCTTATTGCTAGTCATGTGATGAGAACATCCACTATCAATTATCCATTCAATTTTCTTGTCAACATGAGATACTAAGGCTTTTTCTTCATGAACTGGTTCATCTTTAATAGCAACAAATCCAACCTCTTCATTGTCTAAATCATCATCATCAGAGATTTCTTCACTAGCATAATAACATTCTTTGTCTTTGCATAATCAAGTTTGTATTTAGAAACTCTTGTAGGACATCTAGATGCAAAATGACCTATCTTATTGCATGAAAAACATTTCAAGGGTAACTTGCCTTCAAATTTTCCCTTACCTCTTTTTTCTCTTCTAGCAACCAGTGTAACAAGTTCTTCCATCTTTCTTTCTTCTTCCATTATCTTTTCCCATTCCTCAGCATACTCACCAAGCTCTTCTTTTAGGTCTTCTTTGCTTGTGCTCAAAAGTGCAGATACTTTCTTGTGTGCAGATGCCCTAAATGCAGATTCAACTTTAGGTGTAGCTTCTCCTAATTTTGCAATTTCAAAAGTAGTTAACTTTGCAATCAACATCTCTCTACTAAAGTTTGGAGTCAGGGGAATAGTTTCTTGAATAGACATTGCCTTGAATTTGTATACAGGAGTCAATGATCTGAGGATCTTCGCAATAACTTCCTCTTCATCATAAGTACCTCCACAATTTCTGATTCCAACAATTGCTTATGTGACCCTTTGAACATAGGCTCTAATGCTTTCATCCTCATTCATTTGCAGCTTTTCCATCTTTGTTTTCCAATTTTGTAACTTTGCCTACTTGGTATATTTATCCCCTTCATATAATGCTTCTAATCTATTCCAGATTTCATGTGCTGAATCAAAGTCTTTAACTTTAGTGAACTCACCTTCAGATAGTGCACTGATCAGTGCTTCTCTTGCGACCATGTTATATGAAAATAGATTTTTTTCATCATCAGTAGTAGATGGAAAATCATTTTCAATCTTCAGGACTACCTTCTTCTTTGTAATCATCCAGTAATCTATGCCTAAACACAATAGGTGTGTTCGCATCTTGTTCTTCCAACTGTCAAAGTTTTCAGGATCAAATTTAGGACCATCCTTCCTATAGAGTGCCATCTCCAAGATCACCTCAAGTTGTTAAGCTTTCTCTCTGAGTACCACATGCTTTGATACTAATTGTTAAGAATAATAGTCCACAATACAACTGAGAGGGGGGGTGAATCAATTGTATAACAAAATATTAAACTTTAAACTTTAAGCTCATCAATATCAGATACAATGAATACCAACACAATAACACAATATTTTGGTTTTGGGGAAACCCTATTAAAGGTAAAAACCCCAATGGGAATTAGCACCCACAAATGATGTAATGAGAGTATAGTAATCCTTGTTAGAAGATATAGCCCTGTTAGGAGCTTATTGAAACATTACAGTACATAGTCCTTATTAGAGGACAGACCCTATTAGGAGTCAAGGAACAAAAGAGGGCTCACTACCCAAGGCTCACTACCCAAAGAAGATTAAATCCACCTCAAATCTTTTCCAACTTCACAGCATCTGAAACATCCATATAGTGTCCGTACACTGTGATAACTAGCCTGGTCTTCTCTCAGAAACATATGTTGACATCAGTGACAAAACACAAATGACAATAGTATGAATGCCCATTCAGTAACTTAGTGATTAAACATATTAAATGTCTTAATCACCTCTCCATGCATTAGCAATATCCAACAAAGCTATTGGTAAAGGACAAGACAATTATCAATATAAGTAGTTTATTGATTATCAGTTTATGCCTAGAAATTTGAATAAGTGTGAAATATCTATGGTACTGATTAACCCCCTCCTCCCCCCCCCCCCTCAGTACCTTAGCTAACACTTTCTAATAGTTAGTATAATGTCCACGTAGGAGAACAAAATGAAAATCTAGTCAATGGAAGAATAATGCGAGTGCATAGCACAATTTTTCACAATTTTGTTTTTGGTTTGTAGACATCATAAATCATCATTCAAAGCATGGATTTTTATCTAGACATGAGGTTGTTTTCCAAATATATCAATGAATGAAGATTTTTCTACCCTACTGCCCCGACTACATGCAGTTAGGGTAAATGAATGGTGCACATGGAAACTTCTTGCCTATAATTTGGGGTGGTAATTAAGGCATATTCATTGATGTTTTGAGTCAGATTGCAGTGGGTAACAGGGAATTTTGTACTTGAACATGGCCATCACCATTCTCCCTTGGATGCACATGACATGAAGGAGACATATTACATTTTGAAATTGGGGATTTTGCATTGCATGGGCTTTATAAATCACCCCTAGATGTGTTCAATATAAAGGAACAATATAATGTAAATTTTTGTGTACTGCATTTCATTATCAGTTCTGAATGGGTATTTTAGTTGGTTTCCTAGACATGTGAAAGACCTATGATGAGAGATCTATATTTTTCAATGTATACATGATGTTTATAGATAGATTTTATAACTCATAATGTGACATGTATATATATGTATTGGTTGTTATGAGGGTTGTTGCATGAGATGTAATTTTTAGTGTCCTCGTAGATGTAAGGGGGTAGTTTTATAGGTTAAATTTCCTTATGTTCATTGTACTAGACAAATGATAGAGGGTTTTCTTACTAGTTATTTCCCTCTTGAACTCTTGAACCAACTTTTTATTATTAAAATATGTTAGTGGCTTGTCACTTTTGCTTTTAAAAAATAAGATTATTTTCCATAATTTCCTATTTTGATGTATGTCTTGATATTTAACTATAATCTATAAATAAAATTGAAAATAAAAAATAATAGTAACTTAACAAATGATAATCCTAATTTAAATATTCCATGATAAATAATTAATGATACCATACGAAATTGATTTAATGACATCATGCAATGACTTTGATTACTCTAGATTTGCATGAAATCCGTCACATTATAAATTTGTATCATTATCAATCCTAAAACCAAATCTTAATTTTTTCATAAAATACATAATGCACGTCAATCTATTTAAAAAAAAGAAACATTATCACTAGAAATAATAATTTATTCATTGGGATTATAACATTAATAGGTAGTCTCCTAGGGTCTCCCAGGGTCTCGCTAGGATTATAACATTAAAGAATTTTGGGTTGTGAGGTGGATTGTCTCCCAAGGTCCTATCTTGGCTTACCTCTATGCATTACTCCTCTGGACTCTTTTTGGCAGGATATGATTGATAAATTTCACAAAAGTCTTGCTGGTTGGAAGGGTGCTCTTCTTAGCCAGGCTAGGAAGATTGTTGTTCTCAAAGCTACCCTTCAAAGTATTCCTCTATATGCCTTGAGCCTTTTCAAAATACCTAAGAAGTTTTATGAAAGTATAAAGAAAATCCAAAAGAACTTTCTTTGGTCCGGAGTTGAGAAAAAGAAAAGAATGGCTCTTATTGCATGGGAGAAGGTTTGCAAACCAACAAGGAAAGGGGGTCTTGGTCTTCGCACTATTAGAAGTATAAATGAGTTTCTTATGGCTAAACTCATTTGGAGAATGTTCAAGAACTCTGGAGAATGGAGCACTATATGGCACAACAAATATAATAGGGACAGCTATGACTTCAATAATTTCTTAAATTCTGATTCTATCCAAGGTGGATCGTGTATTTGGGGCAATGCTTTAAGAAGAAAAGATATGATAAAGAAGGGAGTCAAATGGAAGGTTGGTAATGGCAAGAAAATTCTCTTTTGGGATGACACGGGGCTGCTTGATAAACCCCTTAAGGAGGTACCTATTTGGAATGAATTGCTTATCCTTCGCAAACAGATTTTGGGCATTCATGTGGAGGACTATTGGGGAGGGGACCAATGGATTGATCTGGCTAGGATTGATCCTTCCCTTAGGAGTTTGAATAACCTTTTGAATGTTGTGGTTATTATTGATGAAGAGGATACCCTAATTTGGAGACATAATGCTAATGGCCTATTCTCGGTCTCCTCTCTATACATGCATAACTTTGAAGATAGTCCTGAACCATGTTTGGCTATAGCCTGGTTCAAGGGATTAACTCCTAAAATTAATGTTTTCTTTTGGATCTTATTGCAGGATAAAGTTCTTACAATTGACAATCTCAGGAAAAGAGGCCTTGTTCTTACTAATAGATGTTGTCTTTGCAAAAAAGATGAGGGAGAATATCAATCGTATGACCATCCACTGCTCTTTTGCTAGGAAAATATGGGAAAAATTATTTGATATGATGAATCTGGAGTGGGTGTTCCCTCAAGACATTCAGGAGTTGTTTACTTGTTGGAAGCCACCAACTAACAATAAGTTCCTAATATATTTTTGGAATTTCTTCCTTCCCTTCTTATGCTGGGGGGTTTGGAAAGAAAAGAATGACAAGATTTTTAGGAACAAGGAGTCCAATTGGGATAGTATTTTCCACAAAATCAAGAGGGCTCTATTGGAGAATTTGGGGTTGATTAAGATTTATCAAGACCCGAAGGATGATTGGGAGGCTAAAGTCTATAAGAATTGGAAGTTTGAAGGAAGGAAGGCTCAAGATACCAAAAGAAATCTGAGAAGAGAGGCTAGGTGGGACTGCCCCCCTAATGGTTGGGTTAAAGTCAATTTTGATGGTGCCTCTAAAGGAAACCCTAGAACTGCTGGCTGTGGTATGGTTATCAAAGATGAGTATGGGAATTGCAAAGGGGCTTTGGCCATTCCTATATGTTTTAACACCAATCAGGTGGTGGAGGCTAATGCGGCTCTTCATGGGGTGCTATTAGCCAAAAGGAAGGGTTATACTAAAATCTGGATTGAAGGGGACTCCCTAAATATTGTTAATTGCTTGAAGAATACCATGACCCCCTCATCAACCATAGCCAATGTTATTAGAAAGGCTAAAAAAATTATTGAGTCCTTTGAAATATGCATGATAACCCACATTTTCAGGGAGGCCAAATCAGTGGTTGACTGGGCAGCGAATGTGGCTTGTAAAAGCTAGGTGGAAATTAAGTGGAATGATGGTTTTGATCTCCCTTGTGAAGGGTCATCATTAATTAATAAGGAGCAGATGATGAGTAAGCAACACATTTTGAATGAAGGGTTTATTAACGAGTATTGAGTGTAGTAATCTATGTGACAATCATGAAGGACAGTGGGTTGATTTCAAGATAATTATTGGGATCCTTTGGCACGATTTGTGGGTTCTGCAAAACATCAAAAGGTTTTATTACAATCTGAAGGCTAACTTGCAGAGTGTTGGGAATTATTTGGAGAAGGGATCTTTGTTCTCTTACATTGCTATGGGAGGTAGGAAGAGGAGGTGTGAGCCGGTGAGCTATAGTGATTGGAAACAGAACAAGGAAATATGGAAGATTGTCAAGGATGGGGGTTTGGCATCTTATATGGAGAGACTGCATGGAGGGAAAGTTGATGTGACCAAAAATTTCATCCAAAACTTGGAATAAGGGGAGTGTTTTGGTTGGTATGCAAAATATGGAGGTGACTGAGGAAGTGATTGCTAAAGCAATTGGCTTGATGACTGAGGGCATCAACTTCTACAAGGATAGGAAGATTTCAAACAAAGCTTTGGAGGCATTTGTGCCCACAGAGTAGGAGAGGAATCGAATGGTTAAGGTGGATAAATCATACTTTGATCCTAAGTGTATTTCTAGGCCTTGGCACCTTGTTTTATTTTTTATTATTGGCTATATTACCCTGGATGGTCATTATACTAAAATATACAACCATCATCTTATCCTCTGAACTACTTTAGGCATGGGGTAAAAATAAATTATCCTTTTTACTTGCTGAGCTCTTTGAATGCCTCTATCCTCCACTGGCAAAGGGACCTGGAGGGTGATCATGCCTACCACGAAGGGCTCATGGTCCTCATCTTTGAGGTGTTGAAATCAAAGAAGGTGGAAAGACCCCGGCTTAACAGAAAAGCCCTTGAAGATTATGACACTGATGGGAAGGATTCTGAGGAGCCTTTATGGAGGACACAAAAGAGGAAGAGGGGAACTCTAAGGAGTTTCTAGAGTCCAACCCAAAGTGAAATAAAAAGAAAAGGAAGGTGGGAGAAGTCGGCCATAGATATGGATGTTGAGGATGAAGCGAGCAGGGAGGAAAGTTCTAAGAAATAGGGGAAAAAAAGAATGGAGCCCATCGAAAAATGTACCAGAGCCAAAAAAGAGAAGAAGAAAGTTGCGAAAAGGTTGTTATTTCCTCTGATGAGGGCTCTTCCTCTCAGGAAAAGAGTAATCAGGATACCCAACTAGACACCAACCTTGCTGCGGAGGAGAGTGTGGAAACTGAAAAAAATGTGTGGGTTGAGGAGAATATCTTGCACAAGGTCGCTCAGGTTGCGAATAACATTGGGAAAGATGGGTATGAGAAGGGTAAGGTTAACATGGAGAAGGAGAATGTGGAGAGCTCTAAGGAGAAAATAGAGGATGGTAATAAGGGTTTTAAGAATACGGAGTGAGCGAATATGGATTTTGAAAATCAGGGATGTTTGGCTTTTCTGACTACCCTCAGTATTATGAAGAATGACATCACTGTGATAAAGACCCATATTCACTAGTTGCAAAAAGAGATAGAGGTTCTTAAAAGGATGCACCTTGGAGAGAAAATGATGGGCCAGACAATTGATGAGCTCACTGACACTGTCGCCAGGGCTGAGGGTCTTGTTGTTTTCAATGATAGAAGTACTGCCATGGAGGTCAAATTTGAAAACAATAACGGTATGACAAGGAAAATTGAAATTATGGAAAAGAGAGTTGACAAGCTAGAGAAGACCATGGGGAATATTGCTAAGCAGAGCTATGCTATCCTAAAAGCATCAAATGAGCTTGTGAAGATCTTGGTGGACAAGCTCGACAATGGGAAAGGAAACCATGAGGTCACGGACACTAAAGACACTAAAGATGATCAGGGCCCTAGCAGGCGTACGAGGTCCAAGTTCAAGAAGATGGAGGATGGCAACAAGAATGACATGGATGATCTGAAGTTGTTTGCTACAAACATGCAGATTCTTGCTGATCAGGCAACAGATTTGATGAAATGTGTTTAGACAACAACTTGTTGTCTTGCTTTCCTTTTGTTGTCCTTTGTCTTTTGGTTGTTCTTTTTGTTTATGGACTAGTTTGTGTGGTGTTTTTTGGTGATGTTGCCCTTGTACTACTGGTGCTTAAATGCCTATTCTAATTTCATATTGTAAAAGGTTTCGGGTCCTTTCAAAACCTATTTTTACATAATCAAAACATTAATAGGTAGTCCACCCTTGTCTAAATACATTCTTAATAGAATAATTGAGGAACCTAAATATTATTGTTATTAAATTTTTGTTATGTTTATCTACTTACATAGCTAATTAACTTGAAGACACTATCATTTACAAGTATTTAAAGATTAATCACAACTTTTAGAGATGTAAGGTTTAATACATGAATCAAGCAATAACTCAATTAGAAAAAAGAATGAAAGGAAGAGAATCATATTCTCATATTTATTGACTAAATAAAATAATAAAAATTACAACTCAAATTATTTAAATAATATTCCTTTTTAATAGTATAAATTGGACTAACAATTTAATTAAGGTAAGATGTTATGTGCTCTTTTTTTAAAAAAAATTATCTAGCTTTCTTTTGAAATGTAGTAATTGGTACTTTACATCCTTAGGTCTCGAATTGAGTTGAAATTAATAAATATATTGGAAGTAAGTTTTAACTTTCAAGTGAGAATTGGGAAAATATATATTAGTCATTGTTATTTCATTCTATACATGTTAGTGTTTTAAATGTTTTTAGCACTAACTATAAAATTATTGATAAAGATTTAATGTTCCCTCATATATTTTGGCATTTTCTCCATGAGGATGTGTGTGTTTATACGCATACATATAGCTATATGTATATGTATGCATATACATATACCTATATGTACATGTACACATACACATACACATAAACATACACATACACATGCACATGCACATGCACATGCACATACACATACACATACACACATATATCTCATTGTGTGTGTGTGCATACATACATAGAAACACTCATAGAGAATGGAGAGAATTATGTTATACCAATTTCAATAGAGAGAGAGAGAGAGAGTCAAACACTCCATAATAGTTATAATTAAATTATATATGATAAGTTTATGTAAAATCCATAATACTCAACTAATCATTAAGTTTTTAAAATAAATTTATCAAACTCACTCCAGAAATAACTACTCTGGGCAATTGATATGATTTTCATGCAACCTTTAAAAAACCATACACACACACACACACACACACACACACACACACACACACATAGAGAGAGAGAGAGAGAGAGAGAGAGAGAGAGAGAGAGAGAGAGAGTCTTTGTTTGGTTCGCTCAGTCTCACAACTAATTATACTCTCTTAGCTTGCCAAGTAATGGCTACTTGTATTGTAATGGGTTCAAGCCCTTTTCCAAATTTATTCTTGTCAAAAATAACAATAATTTTATCCTCATAAAAATTCTAAACTTCCTATGGTGAACAAGTCTCAAATATGTGATTAAACTAGCTTTCATATTTTATATCTCAATGTCAAGATCCAAAAACCCATGGACAAAGGATATTTGACAATATTAGGAGATAGTATTGGGTATAATATTGATTCATCATGATCTTGTTCATTAGGTATTATAGCCACTCTTTTCTCTACTTGATCTATCTTATGCATTAATGTATCTAGAGTAAGAAGATAAGATTAAGGAACACTAGAATATGTGAAAGTATAAGTACATATGAATAGAATCAAGAATTTAGGTACTAAATTTAGAAAGAGACATTGGGGATATCAGTGAAGGAATTTATTTTAGATGAAGATTATAGGGTAGCCAGATTATCAGAACTTGAATTTTTGGTTGAGAAGCATCGAAATGCAATAAATCACTTGCAAGGCTATCAGAATCGACTTCGCATAAGTTACAACAAAAGAGTTAGACTAGGGACATTTGAGGTAGGTGACTTGGTCCTAAAAGAGAATAACAGAAATCTTGCAGATTGAGAGAAGCCCGAAAAATTTGAAGCCAATTGGTTAGGACCCTATGTCATTATTGGATCCTTAGACAATGGGGCATTTCAACTAGCAATGCAAGAGGGAGACACGCTGCTCCCTAGATATATCAACAACATGCACCTAAAAAAGTATTATACCTCATATCCCAAGGTCAAGTGTATATATCTTAAAAGTTCCTGAAAAAAAATTTAAAATAAAATAAAAAATAGAAAAATAGAAAAAAGTAAAGAGAAAAAAATTGCCCTTTGGTGAAAACCTAGCAAATAGGCACTATTGGGTAGGTACCTAGGTGAAAAATTGGCAAACAGGCGCCAAGTGTTGAAGTCCTACTCCAACATCAATGAATCTAAATGATTGGTTTATACTCACTAGAAAATACCATTGTGCATGCTAAACCCAATACCAATGAGCATAACTTTGTCGAGCCTTCACACTTATCCATGACTTGTATTGGTTCACCAGACTGGGAGCCATCTCACTTAATGTCCTGAAAAAATCCTTAAAAAAATTCAAATAATGTCTTGAAAAAATTCTAAAATTTTAAATAATGTCCTAAAAAAATCCTAAAAATTTCTAAAACGTCATGAAAAAATCCTTAAAAATTCAAATAATGTCCTAAAAAAATTCTTTAAAATTCAAATAATGTCCTGAAAAAATCCTTAAAATTTCAAAAATATCCTGAAAAAACACCTAAAAATTCTGAAATGTCCTATAAAAATGATCAAAAACATCATATATGATCTTGAAATAATCCCAAAAAAACTAAAAATATCAAAAATTCATCTAAGGCAACAATGTTTCAGGTGTCTGTGATGCATGAGCATCTTGGGCCCTTGGCAATCCTGTGTCACCAAAAAGATTTTGAAGTTTGTCTGGGTTGCTCAATTCCTGCTTTGACCGAGTTGGTCAGTTTCCTTTGGTTACCGAGTATGGTCAATTATCTCTTGGGTGGTCGGTTGTTTCACTAGCGCTCGGTGATGCTTGTCTTTTGCTCGGTCATCCTTGCTTACCGAGTAGTTTATTTTGAATTTCTATTGAGGCCAACTTGTGCATTGATTATGGGTCATCATTGGGAAGCGTGTGGTCCCAGATCTGACCGTTTCTTCTATTGATTGTGGATCTGAAGGCTAACTCAGTTCGGTAGCCTCTTGTATAAGTATAGTTGTTTGGTTAGAGTTTAGGGAGGGAGTTTTGATAGAAGATAGAAGATAGGAGAATCAAGATTGTTGGCAGATCCTCACATGTTTGAGGACTTCTATAATTCATTATAATATTTGGCCATAATAGGGAAGGCCTTATAGCCCGGCATGTATGAATAAATTTGAATGAACTTAATATCAATGATCCTACTTTCTCTCTCTCACTGTGTTGTTGTTGCTTTCATGAGTTGTTGAGTAGGGTTGGATTTATAGAGTGTGCCATCTTTTGGCCCCTAGGGTCCCCCCTTGTGTCAGGCGGTATCACAACGAGGCTAGATCTGGATCTAGGTCTGCGAATCTAGGTTTGTAGATTCCTTCTTGCGAAACCCTAGTTGAATTTTTGTGGGGTGGTAGATTGCGATCTGACCTGCAATTGCAGAGAGTTCTCAAGATCGTTCATGGGAGGTGATAAGCGGATCCAGGATTGGCAGGCATGTTGAGACAACTTGCTGCTAGATTAGAAGTTGTTGAAACAGCGCAAAGAAGAGGCAGACATCTTGAAGATGTTAGTGATGATGAAGTTGAAGTGGAACAAGGTGAAGCAGAACCTGCACTTGTGATGGATCAGGGTGAGGAAAGATTCTTGAAGGCATTGACAAGCTTGAATTCAACACCACATTTTAATCCTCTTGCATATAGTGGGAAATTGGATTTTGATGAATTGATAGACTAGATCACCAAGATGGAAAAATATTTTGAGTATGAAAATGTATGTGAGGAAAAGAAGGTGAAAATTGTAGGCACAAAGTTGAAAGGTCATGCATCCTTGTGGTGGGAGCATCTGCAATTGGATCGGAAGAAGAAATGCAAAGACAAAATCAAGGTATGGAATAAAATGGTGAATAAGTTGAAAGGAAAGTTCTTACCTTGTGATTATCAAATTAACCTAGTTAGGCGAATGCAAAGTCTAAAGCAGAAAGATAGCTTAGTAAAGGATTATACTAAGGAATTCTATAGATTAGATATCAGATCTAGACATGATGAGGATGATGTGGAAATAATTTCTAGATACTTGAATGGTTTGAGAGTTTCCATCCAAGAGGAAATCAATTCAGTCAAATTAGAGAACATTGAAGAGGCTTATCAATTTGCATTGAAGGCCGAGGATAAATTGAACAAGAGACATGAGCAGAGACAAAGAGGTTGAGGTGGTATATTCCCTAGAGCAAGAGGTAGATCCTATGGTGAAAATAGTGGATTTGAACCTGAGAAGACAAATCTGGACAAAGGCAAGACCGAGTGGAAAGGTGAAAGTTGATCTAGAGGAAGAGGCAGTAACTACTGAGGTGGTTATAGCAGAGGTAATTTCTGAGGAACTCGTTAAAATTGTGGAGAAGGACATAGATCTTTTGAATGTACACATGCTAGTAAGAAGGCTGGTAGCAGTAGAAATGCTTTGGTGCAAGAAGAGTCACCGAATGAACCTGAGAAGGAAAATAACTTGATGGTAAGGAGAGCACTATGGAATGAAATTAAAAAGGAAGATCCGGTAAGAAAAAGTTTGTTCAAGACCAGATGTAGAGTTTCTGACAAAATTTGGAAGGTAATCATTGACAATGGTAGCTCAGAGAATCTGGCATCTGAAGAGATGGTCACAAAATTGCAGTTGGAAAGGTTGAAACATCTAAAGCCCTATCAGATTTCATGGATCAAAGATGAGCATACACTCTTGGTAAGTGAACAATGTTATGTGAATTTGAAGATTGGAAAGTACTATGATAAAGTGTTATGTGATATCATGCCTATGGATTGTTGTCATATTTTGTTGGGTAGACCTTGGCAATATGATAGACATGCTATATATGATGGGAGATTGCACAAGTATACTATTTTGGCTGATGGATGAAAACATATCTTGTTACCTTTGATGGAAGAGCCTGTTAGTAATGTTTGCACATTTGTGAAAGTTTGCTTGATGGAAGGAAGAAATTTTTTTAAGGATTTGAAGAAGAATGATGTATGTTTTATTGTGATCCCTAACAAACCAAGTAAGAAAATAGAGGATAATGTCCCTGATGAGATTGATAAGTTACTCACCGAGTATAGTGATATCATTTCTAATAATGTACCTGATGGTTTGCCACTGAAGAGAAGTATTGATCATTGCATGGATCTAATCCCTGAAGCTATTTTACCGAATAAGGCACCTCATCGGTTGACACCTACCGAGAATCAGGAATTGAACTGACAGATTCAAGAGTTGCTAGATAAAGGTTTGATCAAAGAAATTTTGAGTCCTTGTGCAGTACCTATAGTATTGGCACCTAAGAAGAATGGGGAATGGTGAATGTGTATTGATTCCAGAGAAATCAATAAGATAACAGTGAAGTATAGGTTTCCTATATCAAGAATGGATAACATAATGGACAGTTTGACTAGAGCAAAGTATTTCACAAAGATTGATTCAAAAAGTGGGTATCATCATATTAGAATCAGAGAAGGTGATGAGTGGAAGACTACTTTCAAGACAAAAGAAGGTTTGTATGAGTGTTTGGTTATGCCTTTTGGTTTAACTAATGCACCGAGTACTTTTATGAGGCTAATGAATGAAGTTTTGAAGAAATTATTAGGTAAGTTTATGATTATATATCTTGATGATATTCTGATATTCAGTAAGACCAGAGAAGAACATTTGTTGCATGTTAGACAAGTTTTGCAGAGATTGAAAGAGGAAAAGTTGCTGATAAATTTGAAAAAGTGTTCATTCATGAAAGAGGAGATTGTATATTTGGGATTTGTAATTTTAGCTAATGGTTTGAAGATGGATCCTAAAAAGGTTGAAGCTATTCTAAATTGGACTACACATGTGAATGCTAGTGAGGTAAGATCATTTCATGGTTTGGCAAGTTTTTACCGAAAGTTCATAAGGAATTTCAGTTCTATTTGCAATGCTATGACTGAGACTATGAGAAGAGATAAAAGAGAATTCAAGTGGACACATGGAGTTGATAAAATTTTTGAGACTTTGAAGTAGAAGGTTGCTGAATTTCCTATTTTTGCATTGCCTAATTTCAATAAGGTATTTCAAGTAGAATGTGATGCAAGTGGTAGTGCAATTGGAGCTGTGTTGAGTCAAGAAGTTAAACCTATTTCTTTCTTTAGTAAAAAGTTGAATGATGCTAGAAGGAAATATTATGTGTATGATCAAGAATTCTATGCTATTGTTCAAGCACTGAAGAAATGGAGACATTATTTGATACCAAGTGAATTTGTGTTGTATACTGATCATAAGGCTTTACAATACTTGGGTAGTCAGAATAAGTTGAATCAGAGACATATGAAATGGGTTGAGTACTTGCAGAGTTATACATTTGTGATAAAGCATAAAAGTGGAGTCACTAATCGAGTTGTTGATGCATTGAGTAGAAGAAGATCTTTGATGATCGAGATGAAAATTGAAGTTCTTGGTTTTGATGAGATGAGAGATTTGTATGAAACTGATCCTGATTTTTCTGAGCCATGGAGAAAGTGTAGAGCACCTATTCAAGATCAACCGAGTACAAAATGGGAAGAATATTTCATTCAAGAAGGTATTTTGTTTAAAGGTATTCAGTTGTGTATGCCGAGAGGACAAATGAGATCTAATTTGATGAAGGAGAAACATAGTAGTGATTTGGCTAGACATTTTGGTATTGAGAAAACTTTGAATTTGCTTAAGGAGAAATAATTTTGGCCACAGTTGTATAAAGATGTTCAGAAATTTGTGAAAATTTGTGGAATTTGTCAAGTAGCAAAAGGAGTAAGTCAAAATACTAGATTGTATACATCGATTGTTGTACCTAAGGAACCTTGGACTGCCATCAGTATGGATTTTGTTCTTGGCTTACTGAAGACAGTAAGAGGTAATGATTCTATATTTTTTGTGGTAGATAGATTTTCAAAGATGACACATTTTATACCTTGTAGAAAGACATCGGATGTAGTATATGTAGTAGATCTTTTCTTTAAGGAAATTACCAGATTACATGGATTACCGAGGAGTATTATCTCTGACCGAGACAATAAATTTGTTGGATACTTTTGGAAGACTCTTTGGAGAAAGTTTGGCACTGAGTTGAAATATAGTTCTACATGTCACCCACAAACCGATGGACAGATTGAAGTTGTAAATAGAAGTTTGGGAAATCCTTTGAGATGTTTAGTTGAAGACACACCTAGTAATTGGGATTCTGTGTTGGCACAAGCAGAGTTTGCATACAATAATTCAGTGAATAGGAGTACTGGAAAAACACCCTTTGAGATTGTGAATGGCATACAGCCGAGAGTTATATCTGATTTGAGAGACATTGTTGATGAAAGTAAGAGAAGTGTTGAAGGAGTGAAATTTTCTGAGTACATGAAGACATTGCATGGAGATGTGAAAATCAAGCTAGAAGAGAGCAATAAAAAATACAAAGACAGAGCTGATAGATCAAGGAGACATAAAAATTTTGATGTTGGTGATGAAGTGATGGTTCATTTGAAGAAAGGTTAATTTCTTGTTGGAACATATGGGAAGTTGAAGATGAAGAAGTTTGGACCTTGCAAGATCTTGAAGAAATTTGACAGTGGAAATGCATATGAGATTGAGTTACTTGATGACATGGACATATCACTAATTTTCAAAATTGCTGATTTATAAGAGTATCATGAACCTAATGAAGATATGATAGTACCGATGGAATACACTAAGAAGCAGAAAGAAGAAGTTGAGCAGATTTTGGAACAAAGAATTGGCAAGAGTACAAGAAGTAAGCAGTATATGGAATATCTGGTAAAGTGGAAGAATAGACCGATTGAAGATAGTTCATGGATTTAACAGTCTAAGTTGGATGCAGCTCGGACCAAACCTATTGAATGATTCAAAGAATCATTTCTAAATAATCCCAAGTGTCTGATGCAGGAGCATCTCGGGTCCTTGGCAATCCTATGTCACCAAAAAGATTTTTAAGTTTGTCTGTGTTTCTCGGTTCCTACTTGGACTAAGTTGGTCAGTAGTTGGTTGATTTCCTTTGGTTACTGAGTATGGTCGGTTATCTCCTGGGGGTCGATTGTTTCACCGGCACTCGACGATGCTTGTCTAGTACTCGGTCATCCTTGCTTATCGAGTAGTTTATTTTGAGTTTCTGTTGAGGCCGACTTGTGCATTGATTATGGGTCATAGATTTAATGTTGGTATCCATCATTAGGAAGTGTGTGGTCCTAGATTTGACCATTTCTTCCATTGATTGTAGATCTGAAGGCCGACTCAGTTCAGTAGCCTCTTGTATAAGTATATTTGTTTGGTTAGAATTTAGGGAGGGAGTTTTGATAGAAGATAGAAGATAGGAAAATCAAAATTGTTGGTAGATCCTCACATGTTTGAGGACTTCTGTAATTCATTTTAATATATGGCCATAACTGGGAAGGCCTTACAACCCGGCATGTATGAATCAATTTAAATAAAGTTAATATCAATGATCCTTCTTTCTCTCTCTCACTGTGTTGTTGTTGCTTCCGCAAGTTGTTGAGAAGGGTTGGATTTGTAGGGTGCGCCATCTTTTGTCCCCTAGGGTCCCCCCCTTGCGTCATTCTATGATAAGTGCCTTCACCTATGTGATACGCCGCACATACCTCAACTCAAAACATATGAAACTTTTGATGGACAAAAAAAATCAAAACATATCAAAATCTTGCAATAAACACATCTCTGTCATGATAAGCATAACGTGATGATCAAGCATCAAATTTCAATCAAAATGATGAGCTTCATAAACTAGCAATTGACTCATGAGATATATCTTTATCAACAATCCAATCTATCATCAATCAATCCACCAAATCAATCATCTTATATAGTGATGGATACACTCAAAACCAAACAGGTCAGTCTTATACGTGTATTCCAAATCTAAAACTAGACATATCAACATCAAATCAAACACAAAATCAAACCAATCACTGATCAATAAGGTTGTTGACAAAGTCAGTCGTGTCAGTCCATTATTGATTTATCTTTCTTCATTGTGTTCCTATGATCCTCAAGGATACAACTAAGTGGTGAGAGTGACCATGATGGTTCATAATCTTGTTTTCTTTTGTTTACTGCTTGTGGAGTGTTTGATAAAATTTTGGGGCAAGGATGATGTAGGATGAATGTGAAAAGTACTGTCATGCATCTGGTAGCCACACACATCCATGATCTGAGACAACCCTGGGATGATATCAAAACATTCCTCATTTTCTTTCTTCTTGTCATAATGAGATTGTAGCGATATCCACATGGTCAATATCTGGATGCATCCAAATCTCTTTCTTTTCAAATAAAGCACAATGATGACAAATAGTGAAATATTTCTGGCAGCCACTCAATACATCATCCAAGTTGATAGCATAAGTTCAATTCTTCTAGTATGTTTCAACTAACTCATTCTTCCAACTCATTCATAATTCCCACTAACATTTCTTCTATCAGTCAAATCAGTCAATCCATGAATTTTTCAAAGTTGTTAAATCATTTCTATCAATCAGTCAGTCAATCAATGATCACATGTCTTATATAGGATGTATCTTTCCTAAAACCAGATGTTGTCTCTTGTCTTATACAAGGTATGTCTTCCTTGAAACCAGACATTGTCGCTAGTCTTATACAGGATGGGCCCTTCCTGAAACCAGACATGTTTATTGTTAACAATCCAATGGCAATCAACTAGCCATCATCATCTACTATGTCTTCACTTCTTAATTTAATAACTATTCTTCTCTTTTATCATTTCATCTAACATTTCTCATCTTTTATCGAGAGATCATTCATGCCTTTCTTTCACAAACAATCTCTTGAGGGGGCATAAATCCACTTGCTATTGCTGGGGCAAGATCCAAATCAGATATTCTTTGACACAACATTCAAAATCACATTGTATCAAAGAGGGGCAAATGTAGATACCCAAAAATGGACACACTTGTGGGTTCACAGTTGGTCACTAATTATTCTTCTATTAGTTAATGGTTATTTAATCATTAATTAATCATCTTATTTTCTTCTAAAATTCCAACCTTTTAATCAGTTAATCATCTCTCTAATATTAATTAAATAATTAAGTTTATTTAATTAATTACCTTTAATTAATTGGTCTTTATTAGTTAATTGAATTTAATTTCCTATTTCCCATGATTTGAATTTAATTATTCAAATTAGCTAATTATTCTTCTAAATTAAATTAATTGACCAAATTAATTTAATTTCACATAAATTCTAATTAATTTAATTTCATTCTAATTTCATCTTCCTCTCTAATTCAATTAAATCTTCCAAAAACAAATAAAAAATAAAAAATATGAGGCAATTATAATTTCTAAAAAAAATCAAAATCCTCATAAATTGAGAAAAATAGCTTTCTGAAAATTAAATCATTTTAAATAAAAAATTAATTCTAGTCAATGGGCCCTTGGTCTACTGATGAAGTTGAATGGCCACGAGCCCACTAGGGATCAATTCTTGCTAAGTGCAAGGCTCCGACATCATAAGGGATGAGGCTGGGATTGTGCCTTAGGAAAATTTGGCAACATGGATGCTCCTTAGTCCTTGGCTCTAAGCTGAAGAAGTTCCAGGCACGAGTGGGCCCATATCGGGTTCCTAAAATGTCTAGGTGACCTTTGCTAGTTAGTAGCTCGCAGGCTTCATGCCTCGTTGGGCTGCCTTGCAAATCTGAAAACCTCCATAAAAAAAATTAACTCTTTTCTCAAAATTCAATTTTGGAAATTCTTATCTTTCGAAAAACAACTAAATCCTCTCATCTTAATCTCATCTTTATTTCCTAAATAACTCTCCGCTTTTTTGAGTTAAATTGGAATTAAATCTCTTATTCTGGAAAGTTACCCAAATCTTTTTAGTTGTTAATTATCTCATCCATTCAATCTTTTTTTCTCAAATCAATCTTGATCGTCCATTCAAATCATAATTTCTATATAAGGAACCCTTATCTCTCATAATTTCATCACGAATTTGAGCATCGAACCTCTGTTAGTTTATCATCACAATCATTAGCAAATCAAGCATTTTATCATTTTCTCAGAGAATCAGAGTCGAAGTGCTGCCACAATCACTACTGAGTGCAACCACTTCCATGGATCGAAGAGAAGTAACAGAAGGCTAGAGTTTTGTGATCGCTTTGCATGCATTCATTGTGTTTTCTTATTTCTGATTGGTATTACTTCTTATTTTTTTGTTAATAGGCTCATATTTAGTAGATGATTGATTTCCTTTGTTGGATAAATCAGTGCTACTAACTCTCATTCTTGAGTGTGCATATTTAGGCCTATACATATAATCGCTGCAATTTTTTTTATCCAATTATAGTCATATCGATAATCTATTAGTGATATCATTTAAATTTAGAGTGTAAATCTTCTTTGTAAAGAATTATAATGTATTGTGCTTCTTTTCCCTTCCTATGGCTCTGGATGTACTCTTGAAGGTTATTTCTCTATCATCAATTTAAGAAACTTAGCACCATCATTTTGAGGGCATTGTCTAATGAGAAGAGCCCTGGCATGTAGTGTGGAACATTTTTGTATGGCTATTTAGAGATCTGTTAATCTATAACTTAATGATTAAATTACTAACAGATTTTTCAATGTACTGTAAATTCGATTATTAAAAAAACTCCAATTGTCTCTTTTTATTTCCAACGAATCCATTGGTATGGTAAAATTAGATTCACCATAAATGAATTTAAAATAGTCAGTAACAATTTTTGCTTTCTGACTTAGAAATGCTCATAAACTGAAATTTCACCACCGGATTGGAAACACCTTTCTCTTGTTGTGTTTCTGGTAACAAAGCTGGTCATTAGCACCAAAAACTTGTAGATAAACATGTAATAAATCATGTTTGCAAATTATGTCAGATTCTCAATATTAATAATGTTATTCCTTAACACGAGCATCATGATCATAATTAAGTCCACTTCATTATCAACATGAGCTCATCGTAGAAAATATCAATATCATTAGAGAGGTGCAATCAATAAAAAATTGTAGACAAGCACTCCCCAAATAAAGTAAAATCATATGATGGTGTAAGATTTGACAAATTTACCCAAAATATAGAAAAATATTTAGTCTAGTTCAAACTATCTACATTAACTATATTAGTATACAATAAACTGTGTACAAAAAATTAATAAACATACAATGTTTTATATTGCAACTCCTTGAATCATGAAGTTAGTGAGCATTATAGACTAATATAATAGATCTTTATACCCATGATATATTCAAATATTTCCCAACCAATATCTCATGTGAGGATTGAAATATATTTTGTTTTATATCTCTCACTATATTTAGTTTTTAGCCGATAGGCTTCCCCTTTGGGGAAGCTTGTGTACGGCCTCATCATAAACTTCTCACGCTGTCTCACGCCGTCAACTGGTTTGGGGAGCGGTTTTCGTGAAAGCAGATGGTGGTCTCGGTTTGCAGGTTTATCATTTTCCAAAATTAGTGCATATGTAATTAATGTGATTAAAAATTTTACTATTTTAAGATGTATAAAATATAAAAATTATATTTTATTGAATAGATATTAAAAAATTTAAAATCAGAAATATATTATTTAAATATTAAATTGAAAAAATATTCTTGATGAAAAAATACATAGTATTTAGAAACTTTAACACTAAATAGGAGTTATTATTAATTTAAATTAAGTTTAATTTATATATATAAATAAATTAACTCCTGATTTTTGGATGTCTTCCATGATGATTGGATTTATTAAATTTATTTATATATTATTATAATTTATATTTACTCTTATTTTAATTACATTAATCAAAAACTTTAAATTTCTTATATGAATTATTTTTTCTACTAAAATTTAAATAAAGTTATATAAATTAGTATAATATATATTATAATAGAATATAAAATTTGTAAATAATAATAAATTTATTATATATTATAAAATAAATAAAATAGTTCAATATAAAAAATGATGCAGTACGAAATTTTATGTTTTGACTTCTTCCACATGTACATAACAATAGTGGAGTTAAATTTATACAGACATTCTTTGTAGTAGTATTGGTCATCGCATGTATAGTAATGGCATGGGCATCCAACCATATCGAATGATATGGATACCGGTACCATCAGGCTCTACTCTTCATCTCCCCACATTTACTTTCCACCCACATTTAGCCCTTCCGAAAATGTTAAATCAAAATAAACCCTACTCCCAACACACACAAATCACTTCAACACGACACCAATTCTTTATCTCCTCAACATTCACAATCAACCAGCTTTGATCACATTTTCAGCTTCTCTCAATCAGTGCATGATCAGGTTTTCTCTTCTTTAGTTTGGGTTGCTTAACGAAATAATGTTAAACTCTTGTTTTCCATTTCCATCTTTTATTCAATACTTAAAAATCTTTATATTCAGATCCACTAATGCATGTATCATTTTTCGATTGTTATTGCAATTTCATGCTCTTATATAGTCTCCTTGCTGATCACAACCTAGAGATAGGAAGTCCTCTTTCTAAATTTGAATTTACAAACCAAATGTTAAAAAATGTGGGTGGCTCAGAAAATGAAGTGCTTAAGTGGAAACAACATTCGAGGGAAGTGTTGAATAAAAAAATGAGCAGTGATGATGGAGAACAGTATGCACGTGATGGAGGTTAGAGAAATCGAAACATCAATTTGATTTGTTTTGCAGAGCCTAATCAGACTTACTTGTTATCAATATAATGTATTTGTGGGGGTTTTACTATATTTAAATTAAATGTTATACAACATAATATAATATTATAATGTGTATTTTAATATTTTTATAATATATTATATAATATAATTTCTATATTATATTTTGTATAAATTTTTTATATTATATATATTTTTATATTATGTATTTTTTGATATTATAATTTTTTGTATTAGATTATTATTTATAATATTTTTTATTTTCATATAAAATGTATAAATTCATATAACTTTAAAAAATGAACTTAATTTTTTAAATTTATTTTATAATTGTTATATTGAATTAATTAAATATGTTTTATGTATTATTTTATTTTACATGAGTATTTAATTTATTTTAGTTTTCCATTTTCATCATAATTTTTTTTTTTATCGGTAAAAGGCTGAAGCCCTGAAAATTTTTATTAGTATAAATTTATTTTACAATGTGACTCTGCTCACTGTAGGCGCTGGTAGGAAAGAGCGGGGTTGAGAAAACCTCCAGCCTTGCCCGGGACCGAAGTCCTGTACTTATACAAAATTTACATGGGCATACCCATGGCTCGGCAATTGACGAGATTTGAAAATATACATAGCTACCGTAGGCATACCCACGGCTCGATAACTATCAAGATTTCTACATAATTCCGCTGATATATCCACGTTCTGATAAAATCATGATATGTTTTTTCTTTTACAATTGAATTTTAATTGATATACATTGACTGGTGTTTTGACCAATATAATTCCTTTAAACAATTACATATCATTATCTGATCCTCTTCATGTCGATATCAGTTTGTTCATTCGGATATGAATAATACCTAAGATATAAGACATCTTCCAAAACCAGGGGTTAACCAACACCTATATATAAAAACCTTCAAATTGATTTCTTTGCCTGTCTAAGAATATTGGGTAATATTAGAAAATACAATATCCTTCGAGTTAAAGTATCATCATAATCTTAGTTTTTACCTTTTCCAAGCCCCTGTTCATCCATTACTATTAATATCTTCTTACCTTTATTTAGTCAAATACCTTACTAAAATGATAATGATAGAGACCAAAAGTACCTTGAGATCCGTAGCCCAAACCAATTAAGGTTGTAATTTCCTATCACTTATAGCATTTAATATTGTTTACCATAGAACTGATCCTGCTCTGCTTAATTATATTAATATTCTGCCCTATAACAAGTCAGACTTAGTGAGCTAACAGAAAGAAGTGCTAGGCTAAGATATATTGCAGTTCTCTAGAGATTAATTCAAAGGAAATACTAACTATGTGAATAAACCTCTACAGAGTAATAAGCCAAAATCCAATTTACCAGTACACAAGGTTTTATATATTTACTCTAAATATATATAACTAGATGTACCATCTTTTATCAGTGCTGTGAATCCGTCCCAAGGTAATCTTAATATTCAAAATCCACATATTGAGGTTGATCCAGTATATATAAATATAGATATACATTCATTAGCATATATGTATTTAAATATGATAAACTATAATAAAAGATTGCAGAAATCATGATTCTGAGCTTTGCAAATCTTAGCAATAGATATCAGTATATAGATATATATATATATATACTAATACTATTGTATATGTATCTATATATATAATATAATCTCTGACAACATAAACTCTAAGCTAGGTGTATGATTCACATTGTTGCTAGACTCTGCATTGTAATCTCAATTGCATGCTTCTCTCAATTATAATTCCTATTTATAAATTCAGTTATAATGTGATTATATTTATATTCATATATTTATTAGTAAGGTTATCTGGAAATAAACATATGAATATATATCTCAAGAAAGTGGCAGCGGTTGAAACCAAATATAAGATGCTCTAAATACCCTTTCTATTGAAGATCATAGCTATAAGAAAAACCATAGTGTATATGATTATATACAAATTAAAATTTTTAAGCGTATGCTTCTGTCAAAAAGGTATCGGGCAGAGATAGATCTATTTACAACTAGTTTCCATCAAAACAAAAATGGAGTTTGATGGGTCATTTTCTCCTGGATACAACTACTAACATTTGCAAATCCTAAAATTCACCAAAATTTTGATGCAAGCTATTTCAATATTGATGATTATCCTTGCATATTTCCTTTTTAGCCATCTTATTAAACAGAGTTTCTATACAAGTCTACTACAAAAAATTCCAATTATATAGACCTATATCAATTGATATAAAAATAAAATAAGCCAATAGATATAAGATTTAAAATATACATATCTTCCTAAATATATGTTACTGACAAAGACTGTCTCTTTAAGGGCACATCCATTCATAGTTGAGTCGAGAAAATGATAATAGATCTTCTTTCTATCAATTCTTTAGTCCTTGGTGCTGCTTTTGAAAATAAACACAGCTAGCTTACTTGTCTTACTTAGATTGAGTAAAACATTAATAATTGTCTGATCTAATGATCCGAAAACAAAGTATCTATATAAGTCTGAAGTAGGTTCTCTAATCGAATAGGATTTTCCAGGATTCTGTTACAAAGTTAAGGTAATTGTATGTCTCTGTGACACCATTAACGTTGAGAGTTTACCTATTCAGGGCACATTCTTCGCATGAATATATCAACATAAAAAAAAGATATTAAACTTAGATTCAGAATTAAATATTTAACTATGAAAATATAAGGTATTGTTCATTTTTCACAATTTAAAGACGTATTAGTACGTATCTCAGATACAGCTATTTTTATTGCAAAATTTAAAATCTAATATCTGCATTTTAATAACCATACTGATCTAAATATTGATATATTACAGACTATATATATATATATATATATATATATATATATATATATATATATATATATATATATATATATATATATATATATATATATATATATATATATATATATATATATATATATAGTGGAAATATCAGTCTATCAACAAGTCTTAGCTTGTTTACTATTCAAGTACTGACAAGTTATAGACAATCTACTATGAGACAAATAGTGCCTGTAATCCTTAATCAAAAAGGGGTTATGGACATAATATTTAGGCTAGACCATTTTTATAGACCTTGGAGCAATACCATACTTGTTTTTCTTTCCTCATCACAATGATGTATTCTTCCTCCAGAGATGCCTTCTTCACACGACGGGTACAGTGTTGAACTTTGGGGGCTGTAATGTGTATCCTTCATGGCTCGAATTCATCCAGTTCTCCTGGGATAAAGAAGCCTTCACCTCTCCAAAAATTAAGGACGGTTCTCGTGTCCATTTCTTGCTGGAGAATTTCATTATACAAGAATTCCAAATTTCTGCTCATTTTCGACCAATGTAAGTCAAATCCCTCTTCATCCTTGAAGGTTAACATTGGGATACACTGAGATTGAGGTATTTTGGCAAGCTTGACCACCTCATTCCTCATTGTCATTTCTGGGTGAGGGATAGTTAGTTGGTTATCTACACAGAACACCATTCTTTCCAGTCCTTGAAGAAAATTCTCTTTAAAGATAGCATTAGCCACTTGGATGATGTCGTCTTTACTCTTACCCACAAAAATAGAAAGGGAAATGAACATTCTGATGATCTCACCATTGGTTCGGAAGGTGAATTCATAGTTGAAGTATTGATCCCCCAGGGCTTTTTTGATTGCTCTTCTTGAGGAATTAGGCAGGGGTTTGAGGATTTGAGTCCATCTCTCAGGAAGAATCTTACCCCTGAAGGCCATGGCCCGACCACCCTTGTATGTGAAGGTGATCAGTTTCGATTCCATAGCTGTGATACTTTGATAGTTTAGAGTTAATATTATGAGGCCACATCTACGGTGCTTTATAGAGAGATTGTAGCTCTTTCTTCTATAGCTAGTGATTTTGTGATGTCAGAGGTAGTGGGTACCTTTTTGCTCGATCTACTAACTTGTATTCATATCTCGGTTAATCCTTATTTCTATAATACATTATGTTATCATTGCTCTACTAAGGAGTTTAAGATATGATGTGATTCTCAGATCATTCTGGGTTCTTCTCAATATTATCCCGTTTGTACTGAGGTAGGCATTATTTAGCCTATGGGGATATGATGTTAGAACATGATTAAGGATGATCTGCCAAGTAGGTCTATTCGGAAAATCTACTGCTATATTACTTTCTATTATAACAATTCAGACCCTTTATGGATTAATTTTTAATGATTAATTTGTTATAGCTAGTGAAGTACGGTAGTAAGTGATGATCATAATGTTACTGATCTCATTCACAAAGCCGCTATACTTAATACATGCTCCACTTTATGCTAATGTAAGACCAAGCTATTGGGTTGCTATATGGAAAGATAAGGTAAATTATGTCCTCTGAAGGCACCTTCTCAATCGCTTTAGTGTAGAGAGAAGTCTTATCTCCAAACTTATCCCTAAATGATTTTATATCCTTGATATACCTAACGCAACACCTGCTACTAGGATTATCTATAAAAATCCTACAACTACACCAGGGATAATGATTATCTGCAGGGATCTTTTAATTGTGCTACTGACAGTAACTCTATACTCCGCTATTACAGATAACCATCGTATGTCTTAATGATTACAACTCCTTTAGTAGGTATATCTTAAAACTAACTACCTCCTACTTATGTGCTTATCCATGATTGAAAGTGAAGGGATACCTAATAATTGGATTATACCTTCAGAGAAGCCTAAAAATCTTACTTCAGACTGCCTCTTGGAAAATTAGATAGCCAAAACAGACATTCGTTGATACTCATATTATGTGTTGCATCAAAAAACTAAATTGGAGCTTAATAATTTGAGGGTCAGTATATCATAGAAGATAGTATTTAGGGATAGTTTGTATATGAAGATGATTAATTAGTGGGATCTACCAATCATACTACACTAAAATATGAACACCTTGATTTGTAGATAAATATCTATCTACATAAACAAGTTTATATGTATATATATTTGCAGATCTAGCATGATATAGATGGAGAAAATAAACAACCATAATAAGTGTCAGAAAGCTTAAAAGTTGAAGAACTATCTGCACCTGAATATCCTTCCCAAGAGACAAACACTCCATAGATCAACTACTTAATTTGGATAAAGTGATGCCTAAACTAAGGCTTTACTATTTACAAAAAGATTTCTGCATTCAGGGCATAAATGCTAACAATATAAATCAGGAAGTGAGGAACCCCATGGTTATGATAGATCTGGATTTACCTTTCATAGCCATACTTTCTAAAGTTTAAGATGTATGTATACCATAGACAAAGTAGCCTTCTTTTTTTAATATAAGTTTGAAAGTTAAATGTCTATCGTTTCAAATCTGACGCTATCAAGTAGAAAAGATAGACTATTAGATACATCATTTAGTAATACTCTCATAGGTATCCTATTATATGTTACTATTGATTACCTAAAAAAGGCTTGAGAACTAGATTTATATCCAGAGAAAATCTGCTAAACCACTACCTAATTCTTACTGACAATAGTGCCTACTCAGCCTTTGCCTTCTTTGGGACTATAGCAATTTCTATTTTTTTTGGCTAGAAGGTCTCTGGTGGGTCTTTAACATCTAGGTCACTTCTCTGGGGGTCGCAAGGGGAAACACTATCCAGCTCTATATGTACAAACATTTCTATTTTACTTATCTTACAAATTACCAGAAGCCTGATAATTACTAAAAAATTAAGATGAGTGTCTATAATTATGCCACTATATGAAGAATTAATTAGGATAAACATAATTATAAAGGTTTAGGCTCAGTTAATCATATAGAGATAATATGATAAAAATTTGTTCCATCTGCACCATTATTTGCTAAGAGGTCAGCCTCCTTGTTTCCTTCTCTGTATATGTGTTTAACCTCTGTATACTTAAAATAATTTATTAACTCTAAAATCTCTTCTAATTTTGACAATAACTTCCAATTTGGAGTTCATCTAGTCCTAATGGCATTAATAATTATTTGGGAATCACCTTCTATTTCCAAATGTGTAATATTAAGAAATTTACATAGTCTAAGTCCTGCTAAAACAGCCTCACACTTAGCAAGGTTATTGGTCGTGGGGGGGATTGCCAAAGAAAATTTTTCTTTGACTAATCCCATGTCATCATGAACAATTCCACCCGCGCCAGCTACACCAGGATTGCCTCTAGAGGCTCCATCAAAATTTAGTTTAACCCAGCCAGCTTTAGGGGGATTCCATTTACAAGAATTTCTTTCTTCTCGAGTTTTCTTCCCCCCTTCACCAAATAAAGGGGTAATAGCAAGGGTAGGCCATACTTTCCTCAAGTTATTATCACTTTGTTTAAAAGTACTTTCGAAGTTATGCATGCTCTTAAGTCTATTATTAATAATTTAAATAATCGAGACTTCTATTTTGTTGGTAACAGTTGACTTCAGATTTTTTGTTGTTGAAAATCCTACTATTTCGCTCTTTCTAGATTTCCCAAACCACTAGAGATGGAGCTACAGTCCAAATGTCCTTGTATAGGCTGTCCTTGTTAGGACAAGGCCATGCCTTCAGAAAGTCCAAAAGATTATTAGGTTTAGCTGAGGACCAATTCAAGCATTTACTTAACCAGTTCCAGCATTCTTGAGCGAAAACACAATTAATAAATAAGTGGTTGACATTTTCTTCTTGACATTCACATAGGGGGCATCTTGATGGCCCTGTGAAACCCAATTTTCTAATTCTATCACAAGTGAGAATTCTATTTTGGAGCGTTGCCCAAAGAAAGTGTCCTGCTTTAGGGAGACACATCTTGTTCCAGCATAGGTTAAGGGGGATATCTATCGCATCCATATTTTGTTTTTCCAGGATTGATTTATATCCTTCTTTTACTTTGTAGCTGCCCTCATTTGACCCTACCCAGATAAGGTGATTTTCCCTATTTTTAATGGTAATATTTCTAGTACTAAGAATTTGACGAAATTTTTTAAGTTCCTCTTGATCTACAAATGAGGGATTAGGGAATTTCCAACATCAGTCCAGACCTGATTGTATGTAATCCTTAAGATAGGGGCCTAAGCTACTTTACACACATTAATAAATCCTTGAGAGAAACCCTCTTTAGTCAAAGGGGGATAACCTCCCCGTGAATCTTCCCAGAAAAGAACCTTGTTGCCAAACCCCACATCCCATGATAGAAGATTATTAATAATATTCCTCGCATTATTAATAAAATTCCATATTCTAGATCCCTTCGTATGAGATCTTGCTCTGAAGATATTAATAGGATCAGCATTGGGGACATATTTATTGAGAAGGACCTTGGCCCATTTACTTTCTGGATTACTATACATATTCCATACTAGTTTGGCACCTAATGCCAAGTTCTACCATATAAGATTTTTAATACCTAGGCCTCCTCGAGAGATGGGTTTGCATAAAGTATCCCATTTGATTAAAGCTACTTTCTTATCTTCAGCATTCCCCTACCAATAAAAGTCTTGAAGAAGTTTATCTAATTTGGATTTTACTTTAGGGGGTAGAGGAACAAGGGACATTTGATAGATAGGGATGGCAAAGAGGATTGATTTAATCATCGTGGTATGTCCTGCTTTAGTGAGCCATTTACCTTTCCAACTACCTTTTTTATTTAGAATTTTGGATGACACTAAATCCCACAAGCGAGAGCAATTTGTTCCTAGGTCTAAGGGAATCCCTAAATATTTACAAGGAAACGTCCCTTTTTTATATCCTAAGGAATCACAAATCTTCTTGGTCACCTGATCTAGAGTGTTTATGAAAAAGATCTCAAATTTATTCGAGTTGACCTTTTGTCCTGAAGCCATAGAATAGATTTTAAGGGCGTCCTTAAAAGCTTTAGCTTCTGCTAAAGTGCAGGCTCCAGGGAGGATGGTGTCATCAGCAAATTGCTGATGAGCAATATTGGGAATGTCTTTAGTAATTCTGACTCCCATAATTTTCTTTTCTATTCTAGCCTGAGAAAGAGATCTTCCCAAGGCATCAGCCATGATTACATACAAAAAAGGAGACAGAGGGTCTCCTTGCCTAATTCCCCTAGAAATTTCAAAAAAGCCTTCCGGGGTACCATTAATTAAAAGAGAAATCTTTGGAGTCGGAATACAGTTAAAAATAAGGTTTATCCATTGATTCGAGAAACCAAATGCTTCTAGGCACTTACATAGGAATCTCCAGTCTACTTGATCGTAAGCCTTCTGTATATCAATTTTAATAAGCATGCATGATTCTTTATTATACTGCATTGTATGAATAATTTCTTGAGCAATAATTATACCATCTAAGATTGAATGATTAGGAACAAAACCTGTTTGTTCTTTCGAGATGATTTTGGGGAGAAAAACTTTAAGTCTGTTTGCTAGACATTTGGATAAAATTTTATATATAGTGTTACACAGGGAAATTGGTCTAAAATCCCCTGATTCAAGACTGTCATGTTTCTTCGGAATTAGTGAAAAGAAAGTATTGTTAATTTCTGTTAAGAGGGTCCCAGAGTTTCTGGTTGCTTCTACAGCTTTCCATATATCTTCACCCATAAAATGCCAACATCTTTGGAAAAATCCAGCCTGAAATCCATCTGGCCCGGGTGCTTTTTCCGGATGAAGTTGAAATAGTGTTGTCTTAACTTCTTCTAAGGATAACTTACTATTTAGCCACTTATTATTTGCTTCTAATATGAGTTTAGGGATCGAGGGTAAGATCTGGTTATGGGCTTTCAAGTTTGAATAATCACTATTATTCAAGAGAGTTCTAAAATATTGACTAAATGCTCTGCTATATGATTTGGGTCTTCCAAAATTTCCCCACTTGTGTTTTTAAGTTTAGAGATTCTATTAATGTTTTGGTTATTATTAGTACTATTGTGAAAGAATTTTGTATTGTTGTCCCCTTCTTTGAGCCACACTTCTCTGGATTTTTGCTTCCAGAAAATCTCTTCCTTATGTAAAACTTCAACATATTTACCCATTAGGACTTTTTCTTTATTGTATGAAACTTCGTTCATCCCATGTTGTAGGACTGTCTCGTTTAACTTCCCAATTTCTGATTCAATCTTAAGTTTTTCTTCAAATATATTGTTAAATTTTTCTTTATTCCAGTCCAATATCTTATGTTTTAGGATTTTTAATTTAGTTATAAGGCAGTACATTTTAGAGCCATCTACCTTGATTTGGCTCCACCAATTTTCCAGAAGCTGCAGGAAATCCTTATCTTGAAACCACATGAATTCAAATTTAAATGGATTTCTGGGTGATTTGATGTTTTCATATATATTTAATCTTACTGGGAAATGGTCAGAACCTGAGATGGTCAGAATTTCCGAATTGAAATTATAGTTAAAATTACTCAAGTCTCCTTTCAATAGGAATCTATCTAGCCTTTCTGAGATATGACTAAAACCTGACCTGCGATTATTCCAAGTAAACTTCCCATTGTCTGTAGGAATATCTTTTAGATTGTTTTCATACACCCATAGACTAAAATCCTTTTGAGATTGTGATATAAATTTTGATCCTCCACTCTTTTCAGTGATGTCTAAAATTGCATTAAAATCTCCTCCTAATATATAGGTATTGTGGTCATCAACATTAATATGATTTTTGAGGTCCTGCCAAAGAGCTTTTTTATCTAAATACGGTATTGGGCCATAAACGTTGATAAGTTGAAATTTTAAATTTGTTCTCAAACTAATTACTGACGCTTCTATCCAGTTATTCGATTTCATTATATTTTCTAAACAGATTTTCCTAGGATCCCAAAGAATTGCTAACCCACCAGAGGCTCCTTCAGAAGCTGAAAACTCTGCCTTCCAAATTCCTATTCTCCGGCTGAACTTAGGACTCTCTTCTTGACTAAGTTTGGTTTCTTGAATTAATATTATATCAGATTTGAACACTTTTAAATATCTTTTAATTAAATTTTTCTTGTTAGGGGCATTAAGGCCCCTAACATTCCAAGTTGTCACTTTCATTGATCCTTGGGAAGGTACTTCCCCTTCCTTGCATTAATAAGCTCAAAAAGGTTTGGTTGATTTGTTGCTAACCCATCCATATTTCTTAATTCATTGGTAGACTTTCTGCCTCTTTTTTTCTTGGATTTTAGAGTTACAGGAGTTGTGAGTCCATCAATGGTTGTTGCTATGCCTAATTGTCTATCATCATTGTTAATTCCTTCTAGGCATTTTCTGATCTCTTCCACATTTTTATTCCCTGTATTATTTATATCTTCTTTCCTAACATACAGGGGACCTTCTATATCATTAGGATCCACTTCCATAAATCCTATCTCATCTAGATTTGGTAAGCATTATGTTTCCAAGTTTTCTTCTCCAATTTCCTGAGTGTTGTTTGATGTTGACATCTCATTAATGCATTTGATTAGCAATCTTTTTTGGTGTTCAAGTTCCTCTTTGTCGCATATTTCATCTACAAGGGTATCCAATAATTCATCGGTAATCTCAACTATTTCTTCTTCTATATTTTGGTTATCCTTTAGAAATAATCTCTCTTGATCTTCTAGGCTATTAGGGATTCTATTCGGGCTGTAAGAGGTAATTTCAGTGTTAATTCCTTGCTTGATACTCTAATTATTAAGGTTATTCTTATACTCCGGGGATAAAGGTAGAGGAGTTTTGACCTTATCATTTAAGGTTTCATTTATTGATATATCATTTTTAAGAGCCAAAGGGGGTTGACACAAAGAGTCTGAAGAGTGTCTGGAGGTACAGTTTGGATTAATTTCTTTAGAAGAAGTCAAAGTAAAACCTCCTTTATCTGAGTTAAAGCTCACCTTCAATTCCGGTGTTTTTTGAATATGAATGTCACATTGACCTAAATTTTTGGTTTCTCGATCCTTTGTTTGTCTTCCTACAAAATCTTCTAGAATAATGGGGTTAATGATAATAGAATTTGAATTAAAGCATAATTTAATGGGATGAATCCATTTTTTATGATAATTGATCTTTACTATAATGATTTTTTCAGATTGGTTGTTATCATTATCAATAATGCTTAGAAAGTCACCAATTTGTTTTCCTATTAGTTTGACAGTTTCTACATCAGATAATTCTATAGGAAAATTTCTAAGAACAATAGCTTTTTCTACAAAAAAATCCTTAAGATTTATTGGGTTGAAAAGGGGAACCCAGTCAAAAATATAAAAATCTGAGTCTTTATACTTAGCTATCCCTTCATTTCTAATTTTCCTTTTAATATTTCCCTCTTTACAATTAATAAAAATAAAATTTTCTAATAAGATAGATATACTTACCTCATTCGGGAGTTGAGACTTCAGCCAAGCTACCAGATCTGTGATTGAAGTTCCTACTTCAGACCATCGGCAAATCAGCCCTGTATCTGCATAAGATTTTTGTCTCTGTTCTATGCATTTTCCATCTAGATCTATTCTAATCATGTTAGGATTATGAAAGAGATTACCTATTATTTTACCATTGTTACTCTTAATAGTTTTATTATGCTTATAAGGGGGCGTGTATACCTATATGTTTTGTTCCTGAGGCAAACTTGACCCATTGTTACCTGTTAGCCCTTCTTTTATATTTTTTATGTGTGTATGTACATTGTCAGCCCTTCTTCGATGCAGGGGAGTGTATACCTTAGGGTTATTATTTGTTGTGATATCACCCATTCCTTGTAGTTTTCTTTGCCATGTAGGCCCAGATTTAGTAGAGTTCCCTTTCCCCATATTGGGGTATGATAATTTAGGAGATCTACTCCCATCAAAATGAAGATCACTATCCTTCTGATGCGAGGGATTCAAAGGCCTTGTCTTCCTCAACCCCTCATTACATTTATGTGGAGGGGAGTATCTACTTGAATTATTTTGACACTTGCTCAAAGATTCAAAAGAATTTCTTAAAGCTAAAAAATTTTCATTATGCTTTGCTGAAGATCTTACATAATTTCTCCTCTGCTTGACTCTTTGCCAACCATCCGATGGATTCTCAGGACACCCCAGGGACAATAGGCCTTCCTTCAATCCATCTCCTCCCAATGCAGAATGGGGATCGTAGTGGCTTTGGTCCAGATACAACCAGGATTGGGGGGCCCTAGCCGTCCCGGGTGAACATTTCTTCTATTCACATATCTGGTTTTAGGAAACACAAATAATTGCCGGTCCAAGGAGTCTATAGTAAAAATATTTAGACCGGATTTGGAAATATCTCCTTTTGATTTGGGATAGGGCATCTCCACTGGTTTGGGAAAACCATTACTCCTTCCAACATCTAAACACAAAATCTCTGTCTCTATCTTATTGATTTCACTTTCCTTAAGACTCTTTTATTTTTGTTTCTTGATAAATTCCTTCAAATGTTCGTATGTAGGCCTACCAGACTTGAGGTATGGTAATTTACAATGTTTCGCCATATGGCCATAATCATAACAATTAAAGCAGTAGCTTGAGAATTTGGGATTGGATGTTCTACCTTTATTAGAATAGTTACGGCTATCATTTCCCAAACCAGGGTTGCCACATCTCGCATCTTCTTGATCTTCCTTCCCATCAGCAGCCACCATACTGGTGGTCTTAAAAACCCTAGCTCCATCTGAATGCCTTAAAACAAAAATTTTTGCTTTTTCACAAGTTTCGCTTTCATCATCATAATTTTTTATTATATATATTTGCATTAAATTAAAATATTAAAAGGAACAATTTAAAAATAGTTTAATCATATAAATTATCACTTGAACTAAAGAAAAATATTTTTTCACTCTTGTTTCACTTTTTTTTTTTAAAGAGCTAAAAAATAAAGATAAAAAGAGGGAGATACAAGAAGAGATGGAGATATGTAGGGATAGAAAGAATATTTTTTTATAAATTAGATCATCTCATCTCATAATGCCTAAATGAGCCAAAATCATTTGTTGAATCTCAACTAAAAATAAATTTAGTATAATTCAATAAAAAGGTCAATTTTAATTTATTTGATATTTAATTCAACTTCTATATATGAATAATAATAATGAAGATTATTATTAAAAACAAATTAAATTAATTGAAATTATTTATTTATTTAGAGAGAGGAAAAGTAAGGGGAGAGATGGAGATGACTATGGAGAGATAGAGAATTGAGAAAGAGGGGAGTGGATTAACAAATATGGAAAAGGTATTTATACACAGAGAAAGAGGGAGAGATTGAAAGATAAAGATTTAGGAAGTGGAATAAAGAGAGGCGAGATAAAGATAAAAGATGTACAATCCTTCATGCATTTAATCATGTCCAGTGACGTGGATTCATCTGCATTTCTATTTTGAGATTAGAGCCCTCAAGCAAGTGTAGCCAATGGACTGCTTCACTTCACTTGCCGCATTTAGTATTCAATTGCTCATAACCCTTAACTCCACTTCCTTCACCATTTCAACCCCTTTCGTGATTGATCCTCTGACCTACTGCATAAATGTGGCTTAATTAAAGCCCAATTGACTAAATTCAAGTGCCTCATGAACATGACTAGGTGCAAAGGATTGCAAAATTGGACTGACGAATGCAAAAGGAGAACTGCAAGATTTTATAAAAGACTGACATGATTATAGACCATGAGGATTTTTTTATCATGATTTTGCTTTCCAACCCAAACAAGGCATGTTGGGCTCTTACTTAGTACATGCCCTAAAACCAACATCCTTTAATAACTTCAACGCAACACATTTTTTTTATTTCTTCAACATTCGCACGCTGGGATCAGATTTCCAGTTTTCTTCATGGTAGTGCAGAAAAGGTCTTGGTTTTTTCAGCATTGTATGTAATTTGTTTTGCCTCTTTATCTTCTAGGTTGGAATATAGCATGACTTAATCTGTTTATCTAAGAATACTAACCTACATATATTTGGGGTTTTCCATTGTATTTAGATGAATTTTGCAAATTATTGGCAGCGATCATTGTCCATATAAATTAGTTATCTTTTTCTTCAATATTTTGATTATATACCCTACCCTTCAATCCATTATTTCCATAGTTTGTATACTTAGTACAATATCATTTGTACTCTCAATGTTACATTGCATAAGATTTTAGGATTGTCTTTTCAAGTTCTAGGTCTCCTCCTAATTTGGATAGGGAACTTTTGTAGTGAATTCAGATGAAAAGGACAGAAAATATCTTTGGAAAAAGTAGGTTGTACTAAAAAAGTTAAATTTATGGAAAAAAATTGCAATCTTTATCAAATCACATGCACAAAGCCATAGAAATCAAGTTAACCCTAGTGAAGTGCAATGTTTACCACTATCCCAAATATTTATATCTGCAATCAATGAAATTCCTAAATCTATTCATGATTTCTATAAAGCACTATTCACCAAATTACTAGTATGAAATACAACTATGCATTGACTGGTAGAATGTAAAGTAAAATTCAAAGTCCATCATAGATAGTTCATTTAATCTCTAATGTTTAAGTCCCTGGTTTACATCTGATCTCACTTTCGACATCAATTTTTCCACAAAAAATTCAATGTTTGCCTCAACAAAGAGAGATTCAATGGGAGATAATTTATAGGGTTTAATTCCTCAACTTTACCAGATATAGTTGTTGTTATTATTGTTAGAAGAATTTTTACTTTCTTTTTTGGATGGTCGATCAACTTGGGCAGAAGCCTTTACAAATGCTCAAGCTTTTTAAGATGTCCATGTTTATGAAAATAACATCCTCCATAATCGATTTCATCTTTTATCCCAGTAAGTTGCTTAACATATGAGATTGGATTTCTTCTCTACTAGGATTTAATTCCAAAGTTTTGTATGAGAGTGACCTTTGAATATTTCCATCCCCATAGATTTAGATGTAAACACTTCATTAGCCAAGGTGGTTTTTTCTACTCCAATTGTGCAGGCTCACCCTAAGTGTTGGGATAGATCCATGGTCAAAGAAAAGTGCACTCATCTTATTGTACATGTTCCCATTTCGAGCCCAATATATGATCCTTGCATTGCTTTTTAAAGATTACGCTTTCCCTATATTTGTAATGAGTTTTCGTGATCTTGTATGTTTTTCATTTTTTATTATGATTTCACTTTAGGTGAGTGGTACAAATCTTACTACAAATGTCTCATAGATTTTGGGAGATTGTTGGGCATACCTAGTATTTTGAATTAACTTCGACGGTTTCAAAAAAGCATGTTGGATATTGAAAGTAGTAAGAGAAGCTCCCTATATAATATTCATATGTTGTCATGCTTTGTATGTTGGGTATACCTGCCCACTGATTTGATATGCTTTGATCATGTTGCCTTCTCATTTACACTTTTAAACACTTACTTGTATTATGTAATGTTTCACTTATTCTTTCCATTTAAATACCTATCGGCGCATCCCTTGCACCTCCTTTCAGTGCAAGTGCTAGTATATTTCCCTACCGTATCTTATGTGAGGATCGAAATATATTTTGTTTTATATTTCTCACTATATTCGAATCTCCTTATCATAGGCCGCTCCTAAATTTAAATCATAGGCCCTTTCAACGGACAAGTGAAGGAAAAAAAACAAACGGCTATATTTGGGAGTATACATATTTATGGATGGTGCATTGCATTGCATTGATATGTTAAAGAGGATAGGCTGGGTTGGGCTGTGCAGAGGATCAGAAGACTGGTCACCAGCATGGAGTCATTATAATTGGCAGCAAGAGGTATGTTTTCAGCTCCTGTTAACAAATATGCTCTGTTCCTGCAATTTATTAGCATAGGTAATCTTTCTATTCCTCACAAATTCATACTTCATGCAGATAGAATTTCTTGTACTCATTACAGTAGTTTATTAACAGCAGTTTATCAACAACATATTTTCTAATCATTATTAGTATACTATTACCAGGAACTGTTATTCTTCTTTATATTTGCAAAACGAGATTTGGCCTTGCTGTAAATCTTGGCTCAAATTAGTGTGGTCTGTAAAAAAACGTGATGATAATGTTATTGCATCAAGGCCATTCTAGTGCTCTAAACCATGGTATTCCTTAATGAACTGACGGCTTTTTTTTTTTGACATTTTCGGGTTCTGGACAGAGCATTGACTAATCTTTCGGGGTTCCGAACCTATTCTTGGAACATCTTATCTGCCACTTTATTTCGTGGCAGATAAGATTTTTCCTTGAATGTCTTTCTTTAATGGTCTCCCTATTAAAGAGATTTGGCTCTCGTTTTTTTTTTTCTCATAAGGGAAAGGGTTCGAAAAGTTGTCTTTCAATTCATCTTGATTTCATGAAAGTTTGAGATATTCGCTTTTCTCATAACGTTTATGAGATGTTTAGAGGCCATGCTGTTGAGAAGATCATCCAATATGAAGATATCCTTTTGGTCATTCTCTGTTGGAGTTCGAAGGAGCACTGACTGGTGTAAAACCCTACCATGGTCTGCGTTCTTAACTTGCAGCACTGCAATGGACTTTTATGGTTTCTTGTTTTTTGAATTCTTGGTTTACTTCACTGAAATTTTATCTGGTGTTTTAACGGGGATTAACATTAGCCAAGTGTGCGTAGGTTAGGCTGCATTAGCAAATAGATTTTGGATTTAACATTTTTTACTGTGTGCCTTTCCAACTTTGAGTCTTCCCAAGCATTGGGTGATGCCACTGCATTGCAAGTCATATCATTCTCAATGATATGATTTCTGAGAGACGTTGTGAGTTTTAATCTGATCTCAGTCAAAGATGTTTTGGGGCTTTTATTTCCCTTACTCCCATTTTTTTTTCTCTTAAACGTTGTTTTCATCAAAAGTTTGGAGTCTTTTATGGTAGCCACGACATGCCAAATCTCCTCATGTTAGGTGGTCGCACATGGTTTTTAATTCCTTCCGATTTCTTCTCTTCTTCCAAATTTAGGAGCTGTATTATTTTCATTATAGTTTTACACAGAATATTATGATTTTTCTTGTTTGAAATCTATTCAAGATTGGCTTTCACCTTTAGATTTTCAATTAGCCTCTCCACATGGTGTAAAACCCTACCATGGTCTGCGTTCTTCCCCAGTTCATAGATTATATTTTTGAAAGGTAGTAGTGGATTGTAGGGATCGGTGTGTTGAGTGAGAAGCTCTTGTCAGATTCAGGTTTAAATTCCTTTAGTCTGGTGTCTGTTGAATTCATATCCCGTTGTTTCCTAGTTGTGGCAACCAATGCGCGTTCTGCTCTGATGCTCTGTTCTTGTTCTGGTAACTCATATAGCCAGGAACAATTGAACAAATTAATAACCAATTTAGCTATTAACGAATACTTCACAATACACATAAAAAAATGAGAATTTTCCAATCTCTTAATTCAATAACTCCTGGCTGTCCTTGTTTGCCTTTAGTGGTTACCATGGGCCATGAATGGCTGACTCTAGGACCTCTTCATGTTCTAGAGATTGATTGTTTTCTTATAAATCAGGAGCTTTAGTTATTAGCAGTGCCCATTCCACAGCTGTTGCAATCTTAGCCTGTGGGGATCACTAAACATGGAGCCCAAGAATAGTTTGATGGTTGGTTTGATTGCCATCATATGCATTTTGGGCCCAAGTAGTGGACAAGTACTGAAGCTGGGCTTCTACAGCCAGACAAGTATTGTAGAAAAACCTCTCCACAAACTCTTAGGATTTATTACTTTTTTGGAGAGGTAGAAATACCTCTTCACCAACTCTTAAGGACGGCCATGGACATCTTTCAATAGATTTTATTCCTTATTATGTATGCATGTACCACAAGTATGGTCAATATTTTTGGTGATTATGTATGCTTGTGGTACATGGTCAAGCGAGACCAACACCTGACGCATATAACAAACCTTAATGATAATTTTGGAATGTGCATCATTTTTGAGAGAAACATATGAATTCTTATTTTAATTTTAAAGGTTTATCCTTATAAATATCAACCATAGTGGGGAGGGCTTGGAGACGATCTGCCGAGTGATGCAGACTTAGTTAATTTATGTTCTTTTGACTCTGTTATGCTGTGTATTTTCTTGGGCACATGAATTACTTACATCAGAATATTTGATTGAAAGAACAAGTAATACATTGTAAATGTCAAATTGTAATACATTGTGAATATTCTACATTAGGGAATTTTTTTATCAGTAATTACAACTTATGCAGGTGTTATCCCATAAAACATCTTCACAATTTCTTGGTGATCAGATTGCAGCAGATGAAGCTGTTGTATACAGATGAAACTAAACTTAAGCATTTAAGAAAGATGTCAGTAAGTCATAGATTGGTGGTGTGGAGGGATGAGAACAGGCCTGCCCACAAAAGCCTCGTCTCTCATCTTCCTCATGTTCAATTCTCTGTACTCACGACAAAAACAATGCACTAGCCAATCTGGGAGGGATCTTCCTCATGTTCAATTCTCTGTACTCACGACAAAAACAATGCACTAGCCAATCTGGGAGGGGCTTCGAAAATATCTGTCCCTCAGTTTTGTTCTAAACCCAAATGAATAAATGCATCCCAAACAAGCAAAATGTAACACACAACAGAAGCTGTGATGCCTGAAGTAAGCCCATTATCCATTTCCTCTGCTAATTTCCCAAACAGAATACAAGGGCAGAAGAATCCAAACAAGCAGGTGGGTACATCTTCCTGCCCTGTGCTCCACCCTTGCTGCATATCTAGCCAAATGGGCACTCCATGGGCAGGAACTGGATCCATGTACTGCTGGTAAGAATTGCCCTCATGTGTAATAACTTCTAGCCCTTCGTCAATTTCTGGAAGGTTTTTCTTAAAAGTGCCAGTATATGGGATGTACTTTTGAATAATGTTGTAAGGATCACATTTATGTAATATAACTTTGTTTGGTAGCCCTTTCAAACAGTGCCCCTTTTAACACATTCTCGTATTCAAATTGTTGTGCAACGAATCCAATTTTAACCTTTCTCCATCCTGTAGCATCTCATCTAACTGGGTATGACCCATAATGTAATGTTTATATGGGTCTATCCACATATTAAAATCATGTGTCGATGTAGAATCTATATTACTTTCATCTTTAACAAGTGATAAAATCGAGTATTAACCTTTCACCAAACCTCAAACATCTGATTTACGCCTCTTTTTACACAATGCTTTCCCTTTTGTCTCATGGGGCTTGCAATTTTGCATTAATTCTGGTCTAAGTGACAAATCTACAATGCCATCAGATTTTAAAACATCTAGAATGTGAACCCAAATCATATTCCTGATTTCTACTGAGGCACCTACCCGATGGGTAATGCGTGCAAATCCAACAATATCTTTGTACTCTTTAAGTTTACAATCACACCAAATTCTCTAAAACCTGCAAAAGCGTCTTTGAAATATAAATATCTTTGCCTCCAGGGGTCAAGAGCGTCTTTGAAATATAAATAAAACCTGCAAAAGTTTTTGATTATATAAGTATAAATCCTACAAAGTTATTTGTGATACTAGGAGATGTTTTAGCCTTAGGTTCTTGTCATTCTTAGATTAGGGGGCTTTGTAATCCCAGCTTTTGTGTTTACCATGTAATCCCATGCTTAGATTAGGGGGCTTCAATTCCCTTGCTTATGTTTGGGACAGAGGACTATAATCTATAAAAGATATTTTAGTTACGAAGATTGTATATTTGTGGATTATGCAATTTAAGTATTCCATTGATAATCTGAAAGCTCTAATAACATGCAAGCAGAGGATGGGCTGGGCTGGGATGGGATGTGTAGAGAATCGCTAGGCTGGTCACCAGCATCAAGTCATTATGACTGGTAACAAGAGGTATGTTTTCAACCCCCGTTAACAAATATTTTGCCCCTGCAAATTTATTAGACAACTCATTAGCATATGTAATATTTTTGTCCCACATGGTGTAAAACCCTACCATGGTCTGCGTTCTTCCCCAGTTCATAGTTCATGTAGATAGAATCTTTGTACATCCAAGCCTAACTTATGTGCTCCAAGCTCACCCCACGCCACTTAAACAGTGACCCATAACTTCAACCAAGATCCCCTTAGCTAAAAAGGAATACATCTATAGTTTATTTTTAAAATTAATTGTGTGAGGTTTTCCCATGTACTATCGAAGTTTTGAGCCCACCTTCCTGACCGACCTTTAGGTGAGAATAATTATGCTCCAGAATCATTTTCTATTTTAGAAGCTTCTTTTAAGTGCCCCATAAAATGTTGCCTTATATAATCATGAGATTGAAACCCAATGGCTGAAAAACAAATTGAACATAGTATATAAGATTAGGGAAAAGGGCACCTTGTTCCCGTAAACTCAATGAATTCCATCAAAAACTATGTTGAAGTTGAGGAAGAAGCCAACAACATTTTGACAACACTATCCCTCTAAATCTCATTCACGTATGATCAGAAGGCACTCATAGGGTCTGAGATTCATAATGGATAGGTGTTTTCAGTGTATGATCAGGGGAAAAACTAAAACAGGGAGACTCAGATCTGAGATCAAAGAAACATTTCAACAAGGGACACACACAATCTACAATAACATTCGGGTTAGCAATATAAAGGCAAATAAGACCCGCTATTGAAAGGTAATGTAGTTATCTAGGTAATTACTAATTACTTCGTTGTCAACTCCACGATTCATTACTAGGTTAGTTCTTATGCCAAACATCATACAAATCGCCCATTTTGAGTCAGTTAGCGTAGTGGGAAGTTAGAAATTAGTTCTATGAATTAGTTAGCCATCTTGTATTCGGTAGCCGATGAAGGGAGAGAAAAGAGGAATCAAGGGGAAAAGAGATGATCATTGTAATACGAGAGAAGATGAATAACGTAACATGTTTTATTTTCACATGATTGTCTCTGTGCCTGTTCGGCTTTCCCGAACGTTTTCATTTACTTATTTGCAATTTCTCTGTTCTTAAAATCGTGAATGGTGCATTCGAAGTTTACTCTGTTTGCAGCATGTCCAACATAAAATGGAATAACAAGATTTCAGGACTGTGTGTATTCGAAATCTACTTTGTTTGATGTTTGCGGTGATCGGTGATCAGTCTTTTAAATCACAAATTTGTTTGAATTTTCTTTAAAGTCAAGATCCATTCTGGAATAGAATGAGGATCGCACTTGGTGTTACGATGTAATTGTAGTGTAAGAAAAACAGCACCACGCCGTGAATAAAGAGTGCAGGTGATTCCACAATTGAAGAAGGCGGATTCCTCTCGAATCGTGGGTAAACCGTGTCTAAGTTCTGGCACGTTCGAGTATATGTTTGGTTATGAGAGAAAGGTGTGAGCAGAGAGTGTGAGGAGTGAGTGAGAGGGGAGTGAGAGTGTGTGAGGGGAGAGGAGGTGGGAGAGGGAAGGGGAGTGAGAGGAGGAGATGGAGAGGGAGGGGAGGTGGAGAGGGGAAGGGAGGGAGAGAGAGTGGGAAGGGAGAGGGAGGGAGTGGGCGAGAAGGGGGTAGGGGGAGAGAGGGAGGGAGAGAGAGGGGGATTGGGAGAGAGGGAGGGAGAAGAGAGGGAAGGGTAGAGAGGGAGGCGGGAGAGGGAGAGGGGGAGTGAGAGTGTGCGAGGGGAGAGGAGGAGGGAGAGGGAAGGGGAGTGAGTGGGGAGGGAGGGAGAGGGAAGGAGAGTGAGAGGAGGAGAGGGAGACGGAGGGGAGGTGGAGGGGGAGGGAGGGAGAGGGAGAAGGAGAGGGGAAGGGAGGGAGAGGAGGAGGGGGAGAGAGGGAAGGGGAGTGGGAAGAGAGAGGGAGGGAGTGGGCGAGAAGGGGGTAGGGGGAGAGAGGGAGGGAGAGAGAGGGGGATTTGGGAGAGAGGGAAGGGTAGAGAGGGAGAGGGGAGTGAGAGGGTGTGAGGGGAGAGGAGGAGGTAGAGGGGAAGAGTGTGAGGAGTGAGTGAGTGAGGGAGGGAAGTAGAGAGGGGGAGAGAGGGGGGAGAGTGTGGAGGGGATAGAATACGGGAGGGAGAGGGGAAGAGTGTGGAGGGAGTAGAGAGTGGGAGAGAGGGAGAGGGAGAGGGAGGAAAGGGGAGAGGGAGGGGAAGAGAGAGAGGGGAGAGGGGGGAGGGAGAGGGACGACAAGAGAGGGTGAGAGGGAGGGAGAGGAGGAGGGAGCGAAGATAGGGGAGAGAGGAGAGAGGGTGAGTGTGAGGAGGGAGGGAAGGAGAGGGAGGAGGAGGGACGGAGTGAGAGGGAGGAGGGACGAAATGAGAGGGAGGGGAAGAGAGAGGGAGGGAGTGGGCGAGGAGAGAGGGGGAGGGAGCGAGGAGAGGGGAGAGAGGGTGAGTGTGAGATGGAGAGGGAGGAGAGGTGAGAGGAGGTAGAGAGTGTGAGGAGTGAGTGAGAGAGGGAGGGAAGTAGAGAGTGGGAGGGAGGGGGAGGAAAGGGGAGAGGGAGAGAGAGAGGGAGGAAAGGGGAGAGGGAGGGGGAGAGAGGGAAGAGGAGTGGGGGACGGGGTGGGGGAGGGGGAGGGAAGGGAAGGGGAGTGGGCGAGGGGGGAGGGGGAGAGGGGCAGAGGGGAGAGAGGGCGAGCATGAGAGGGAGGAGGAGAGGGAGGGGGAGAGGGGAGAGAGGGTGAGGGGGGAGAGGGGCAGAGGGGAGAGAGGGCGAGCATGAGAGGGAGAAGGAGGGATGAAGTGGGTGAGGAGAGAGGGGGAGAGAGCGAGGAGAGGGGAGCGAGGGAGGGGAAGAGAGAGGGGGGAGTGGGCGAGGAGAGAGGGGGGAGAGAGCGAGGAGAGGGGAGAGGGAGCAAGGGTGAGTGTGAGAGGGAGGGGGTAGAGGGGAGAGAGGGCAAGCATGAGAGGGAGGTGGAGAGAGAGGGAGGGAGTGGGCGAGGAGAGAGGGGGAGTGGGCAAGGGAGAGGGAGGGAGAGGGCGAGCGGGGAGGTGGACGGGGTAGAGCGTGAGAGGGGCAAAGTGTGGATGGGAGAGGGGGAGGCAGAGAGTGTGAGGGGGACAGAGAGCGAGTGAGAGGGAGGGAGGGGAGGTAGAGGGGGGTAGAGCGTGAGAGGGGAAAAGTGTGGATGGGAGAGGGGGAGGCTGAGAGTATGAGGGGGAGGGAGGGGACAGAGAGTGAGAGTGTGAGAGGGGGAGGCAAAGAGTGTGAGGGGGGACAAAGGGAGGGACGGGAGAGGGGACAAAGAGCCGAGAGTGAGAGGGAGTGAGTAGGGTAAGGGAGAGGGAGATGAGGATAGAGGGAAGGGGAATGGGCAAGGGAGAGGAAGAGGGGGAGGGAGGGAGTGGGTGAGAGGTGGGCAGGGGAGAGAGGGGAGAGGGGAGAGGGGGGAGAGGGGTGAGGGGGAGGTGGAGGGGCTAGAATGTGAGAAGGGGAGGCAGAGAGTGTGAGGGGGAGTGAAGTAGGGGAAGAGAGAGGGAGGGACGGAGGTGGTGGGCAGGGGAGAGAGGGGAGTGGGGAAAGGGGGAAGGGGAGGGAGGGTGAGGGAGAGAGGGCGAGGTGAGGGAGAGGAGGAGGAGAGGGGAGAGGGGGTGAGTGTGAGAGGGGAAGGGTGGAGGGGGTAGAATGTGACAGGGGCAGAGTGTGGATGGGAGGAGGGGAGGCAGAGAGTGTGAGGGGGAGTGAGTAAGGGAAGAGAGAGGGAGGGGAGGGAGGGAGTGGGCAGGCAGGGGAGAGAGTGGGGAGGGGGGAGGGGGAGTGGGAGAGAGGGAAGGGGAGTGGGAAAGGGAAAGGGGGAAGGGGAGGAAGGGAGGGGAGAGGGCGAGTGTGGATGGGAGAGGGGGAGGCAAATAGGGAGGGAGGGAGTGGGCGGGCAGGGGAGAGGGCGAGTGTGAGAGGGCAGAGTGTGGATGGGAGAGGGGGAGGCAAATAGTGTGAGGGAGAGTGAGTAGGGGAAGAGAGAGGGAGGGAGTGGGGGAGAGGGGAAAGGGAGAGCAGGGGGAGAGACAGAAGGGGAGATAGGGAAGGGGAGTGGGGGAGGGGGAGGGAAGGGGAGTGGGAGAGAGAGGACAAGAGAGAGGGCGACAGAGTGAGGAGAGGGGAGAGAGGGGTGAGGGTGAGAGGGAGGGAGGGAAGGTGGAGGGGGTAGAGCATGAGAGGGGCAAAGGGGAGAGAGGGCAAGCATGAGAGGGAGGAGGAGGGATGGAGTGAGAGGGAGGGGAAGAGAGAGGGAGGAAGTGGGCAAGGAGAGAGAGGGAGGGAGCAAGGAGAGGGGGAGAGAGGGTGAGAGGGAGGGAGGTAAGGTGAAGGGGGTAGAGCGTGAGAGGGGCAAAGGGGAGAGAAGGTGAGCATGAGAGGGAGGAGGAGGGACGGAGTGAGAGGGAGGGGAAGAGAGAGGGAGGGAGTGGGCGAGGAGAGAGGGGGAGGGGGAGAGATGGTAGGGGAGTGGGCAAGGAGAGAGGGGGAGGGGGAGAGATGGAAGGGGAGATAGGCAAGGGGAGTGGGAGAGGGGGAGGAAAGGGGAGTGGGTGAGGGAGAGGGAGAGGGAGAGGGAGAGGGAGAGGGAGGGCGAGAGAGAGGGAGAGGGGGAGAGGGGGAGGGAGGAGAGGGGAGAGAGGGCAAGTGTGAGAGGGAGGGGAGGGAGGGGAGGTAAGGTGAAGGGGGGTAGAGCGTGAGAGGGGCAGAGGGGAGAGAGGGCGAGCATGAGAGGGAGGGGGAGAGATGAAGGGGAGTGGGCGAGGAGAGAGGGGGAGGGGGAGAGATGGAAGGGGAGATAGGGAAGGGGAGTGGGAGAGGGGGAGGAAAGGGGAGTGGGCGAGGGGAGAGGGAGAGGGAGGGCGAGAGAGAGGGAGAGGGGGAGAGGGGGAGGGAGGAGAGGGGAGAGAGGGCAAGTGTGAGAGGGAGGGAGGGGAGGTGGAGCGGGGGTAGAGCGTGAGAGGGGCAGAGTGTGGATGGGAGAGGGGGAGGCAGAGACTATGAGGGGGATAGAGGGAGGGAGGAAGGGGGAGAGGGGATAGAGAGCGAGAGTGAGAGGGAGGGAGAGGAGAAGAGTGTAGATGGGAGAGGGGGAAGGCAAAGAGTGTGAGGGGGAGTGAGTAGGGTAAGGGAGAGGGGAGGGGAGTGGGCGGGGGAGAGGAAGAGAGGGAGGGAGGGAGAGGGTGAGAGTGAGAAGGAGGGAGAGTGAGGGAGTGGGCAAGAGCATGGCAGGGGAGAGAGGGGAGAGGGAGAGGGGGAGAGAGGGAAGGGGAGTGGGAGAGGGGGAAGGGGAGGGGGAGAGGGGGAGAGGGGGAGAGAGGGAAGGGGAGTGGGAGAGGGGGAAGGGGAAGGGGAGGGAGGGTGAGGGAGAGGGGGAGGAGAGGGGTGAGGGGTGAGTGTGAGATGGGGAGGTGGAGGGGTAGAGTATGAGAGGGGTAGAGTGTGGATGGGAGAGGGGGAGGTAGACAGTGTGAGGGGGAGTGAGTAGGGGAAGAGAGAGGGAGAGAGGGGGGCGGGTAAGGGAGATAGGGGAGAGGGGGAAGGGGAGGGAAGGTGAGGGAGGGAGGGAGGGAGGGAGGGGAGGTGGAGGGGGTAGAGTGTGAGAGGGTAGAGTGTGGATGGGAGAGGGGGAGGTAGAGAATGTGAGGGAGAGTGAGTACGGGAAGAGAGAGGGAGGGAGAGGGAGGGAGTAGGTGAGAGGGTGCAAAGGGAGAGAGGGGGGGAGAGGGAGGGGGAGAGTGTGAGGGGGATTGATTGAGCGAGGGAGGGAGGTAGAGAGTGTGACAGGGGGACAAATTGAGGGGAGGAAGAGAGAGGGGGAGGGGGCAAGGGGGACAGGTGAAGAGAGAGGGAAGGGGTAGAGTGGGAGACAGAGGGAAGGGGAGGTGAAGAGTGTGAGTGGGTGAGGGAGAGGGTGGGGTAGAGATTGTGAGAGGGAGTGAGTGAGAGAGAGGGAGGGAGAGGGGGGAGTGTAAGGAGAGGGGAGGTAGAGAGTGTGAGAAGGGAGGAAAAGGGGGAGAGTGTGAGGAGAGGGGGAGAACACAAAAGGAAGTGAGGGGGGAGAGGGAAAAGGTGGAGGATGATGGAGAGGGATGGGAGGGATGGGGAGGGGGTGGGTAGAGTGTGAGAGGGAGGGAGTGGATGAGAGGGGAGGGGAGAAGTGGATGAGAGGGGAGGGGGGGAGAGGGGGGAGAGGGAGGGAGGGAGGGAGGTGGAAGAAAAGTGGGCGAGGGAGAGGGAGAAGGAGGCTGAGGTTGAGGGCAAGAGGGAGGGGGAGGAGGAGGGAGAAAGGGGGAGGGGAGAAAGAGTGAGAGTGAGAGGGAGGGAGAGGAGGTGGAGGGGGTAGAGTGTGAGGAGGGAGAGGGGAAGAGTGTGGATGGGTGAGGGGTAGAGAGTGAGAGGGAGGGAGGGGGAGGTGGTAGAGTGTGAGAGGGAGAGAGAGGGGCAGAGTGTGGATGGGAGAGGGGGAGATAGAGAGTGTGAGGGGGGAGTGAGTAATCAAGGGAGGGAGGGAAAGAGTGAGAGGGAGGGAGGGGAGGTAGAGGGGGGTGGAGTGTGAGAGGGAAGGAGACGGGAAAAGTGTGGATCAAAGAGGGGGAGGCAGAGAGTGTGAGGGGGACTGAGTGAGTGAGGGAGGGAGGGAGGGAGGGAGAAATGGAGAGAGAGAGAGAGAGGGGGGGACAGAGAGAGGCAGTGAGAGGGATGGGGAGAGGGAGAGGGAGAGGGAGAGGGTGAGGGTGAGAGAGGGGGAGGGGGGAGGGAGAGTGAAGAGAGGAGAGAGCGAGAGGGAAGGAGAGAGAGGGAGGGGAGTTGGAGGGGGTAGAGTGTGAGAGGGAGGTTGAGGGCAAAGTTTGGATGGGAGAGGGAGAGGCAGAGGCAGAGAGTGTGAGGAGTGAGCGAGGGAGGGAGGAAGAGAGTGTGAGAGGGAGTGAGTGAGCAAGGGAGGGAGAGTGTGGATGAGAGAGGGGGAGGTAGAGAGTGTGAGGGGGAGGGAGTGAGTGAAGGAGGGAGGGAGAGGGGGAGTGTGTGACGAGGGGAGGTGAGAGGGAGGGTAGAGGGGGAGGAGGATAGGGTAGAGTGAGAGAGGGATGAGGGAGAGGGGGAGGGGGAGTGTGTGGAGTGTAAGAGGGAGTGAGAGAGGGAGAGGGGGAGATAAACAAGATGGGGTTGGTGAGAGAGAGAGAGAGAGAGAGAGAGAGAGAGAGAGAGTATTTGATTAAAAAAACAAGTAATACATTATGAATATTCTACATTAGGGAAATTTTTTATCAGTAATTACAACTTATGCAAGGTTATCCCATAAAACATCTTCACAATTTCTTGGTCATCAGATTGCATTAGATCACTAGTAAATTTTAGCTTATTTTTCGATGAGGTTTAGTCGATTATTAGACGCCCTTTGGTTGGCTAATCGACCATAACAATCATCAAAGTTTTTTAGTGGATAATACGACACATGAAATCTCTATCACAATTACGATGTCAATAGTGGTTGAATTATTGATGGAACCGACGTCGAAATCATTGCTTGAACCTGGAAGAATTGGCGGCTATATCATTTATCTCTACGGCCAATGTTGGTCGAAATTGCGACATACAATCGTCATAATAAATGTCAAATATATATCTTTCTCGTCGATATGTCTATTCTTTGCTGGTCAAAAAAATGACAGAAAATTTAATTTTTTTAAAATATATATATATTATCAAACTAAGCATAGCAATATTATGTCGCTGGTGTTTACTGTTTACAAATAGTCACACATTTTCTATCTTATTTCACACAAACATGTTCTTTCTCGAGGTCATTAACCTTTCAATAAAACTTTCCACTTCTAAAGACAGAAAGAATAAGCCTCACAATATTTCAATGACATTCATAGGAGATGACTAAGAAATCTACAACTATGCCAAAAATAATACTTAAATATTATATCTAAAACCAATCTCCCAATTTATTAGCTAGTTGGCTATTTGCTGCCTTCTTGTTTGTGGCCGGTTGATTTTTCGGGAGATGAGAAAGAGGGGGATGCTTTGAGGATTGAATGGGTTATGAGAGATTTTGGGAAAGGCTTTCTCGAACTACCACTCTCTACCACCTGCCATTTCCACCTTAGCATTCCCATTACTTGGGGATACTTCTCACCATGTATGACAAGGTAGAGCTCCTTGTCCATTTCCAGCTCTACATCTTCTTTCCTCAATCCTACATGCAATACATATTTAGTTCCACCAAACTTACTTTGAAATTACAACCTTTTAAGGATAGGAACACAAAAATAAGAGAGAATAGATCCACCACTAATGTCAAACCCACTCATTTTTTTCAATACTACAGAAACTAAGATAAAGATATTTGTGAAGGTTTTATAGATGTAGCTTACTGAATCATCATCTTTGTACTGGTACTCAATCTGGAAACCCTCGTATGTATATAGCCACTCTAGAAAATCTACACATCTAGAAAAATTCCACCAAAATCCCTTCTGGCCTCCACTGCATATATGTCTTCTCAGAATCTAAAAACTCTGGCCCATCATTGATTCTCATCAATGTACCAATTTGGATAGTAAGTCTAATTTAATTTGTCTGTGGACTGAGACCTTAAATTATTGAGCTTCTCTTTGTTTCAAGAAGAGTATAACATTCTCTACTTAACAGGGCCAACCACATGAAGGTGGAAGCTCATCTGGCCCCTCCTAGGAGCCTCCTATGACCCTTTACGACATTTTAAGACCTCTAAGATGTATTCTTAGGGATCGTAAACGGTCGTAAAGGGTCATAAGGGGTCCTGGGACACAACAACTGAGAAACATAATTGTAGGCATCATGGTCACAATTTTTTGGAGACAACGTAATTGAGTTGTATACCTAGACGATGCAGAGCAACTCCTGCACCTCTACTTCCAAGTTGACTACATTTGTTGCTCATGAATACAAGGTCCTCCAACATATGTATTCAACTTGGAATCGAAGGTGTAGAAGTTCCTTTGCATCACTTGGGTACACAACTCAATTACGTTGTCTCCAAAAAATTGTGACCATGATGCCTACAATTATGTTTCTCAGCTATTGTGAAATCTACATTTATGTTTCTCAGTTGTTGTGTTTATGTGCATGTTTTTTATGTGTTTTGGATAGTAAGTCTAATTTAATTTGTCCATGGACTAAGACCTTAAATTATTGAGCTTCTCTTTGTTTCGAGAAGAGTATAACATTTTCTACTTAATAGAGGCAACCACATGAAGGTGGAAGCTCATCTAGCCCCTCCTAGGAGCCTCTTATGACCCTTTACAACATTTTAAGACCTCTAAGATGTATTCTTAGGGATCGTAAATGATCTTAAAGGGTCATAAGGGGTCCTGGGACACAACAGCTAAGAAACATAATTGTAGGCATCATGGTCACATTTTTTTGGAGACAACATAATTAAGTTGTATACCCAAGCGATAGAGTGCAACTTTTGCACCTCCGATTCCAAGTTGACACTGCGGGATCCAAAGATCATAGATAAAGAATAAATTTAGAGAGCGGAGGAGGGCCATAATGACAAAAATAATATAGGACAAACCTCAAGTTAAATGAGCTGGCAACTGCAAACATTTTAATAGATTTTTATTATTAAATAATGAAATTGCATATACTAGTGTTCTAAGTCCCCTCATTACATGATTTATTATTGTAAGCCCCCTCTAACTTACACATCTAGAAAATGAAACTACAACCTATTGGGATTGAGACAAACCTTATAGAACAACGGCATCTAGGAAGGATCGCTTGCCAACATCTATTGAATACATCTGTTGGAGGACCTTGTATTCATGAGCTACATATGTATTCAAAAGATGTATTCAATGGATGTTGGCAAGCAATCCTTCCTAGTTGTTGTTGTTCTATAAGGTTTGTCTCAATCCCAATAGGTTGTAGTTTCATTTTCTAGATGCGTAAGTTAGAGGGGGCTTACAATAATAAATCATGTAATGAGGGGGCTTAGAACACTAGTATATGCAAATTTCATTATTTAATAATAAAAATCTATTAAAATGTTTGTAGTTGCCTCATTTAACTTGAGGTTCATCTTGTATTATTTTTGTCATTATGGCCCTCCTCCACTCTCTAAATTTATTCCTTATCTATGGTCTTTGGATCCTGTAGTGTCAACTTGGAATTGGAGGTGCAGAAGTTGCACTCCATCGCTTGGGTATACAACTCAATTATGTTGTCTCCAAAAAATTGTGACCGTGATGCCTACAATTATGTTTCTCAGCTATTGTGAAATCTGAATTTATGTTTCTCAATTGTCGTGTTTATGTGCATGTTTATTATGTGTTTGGGAAGACATCTTTCTAGCCTGGGCTTGGATCCTTCGACAATTAGCTTCATAATAATGTAGATGACAGATGCGAAATTAGCTTCCCAAGAAAAATCTCATAAATGAACTGTGTACCCCAATTCATGTGCCCTCTATGCATACCCAAATGATATATTTGAAACAAGGGTAAGGCTAAATTTACCCTTGTTGTTACAAATATATCATTTAGGTACGCGCAGAAGGCATAGGAATTGGGGTACACATAGCTCATTTACGAGATTTTTCTTGGGAAGCTAATTGCTCAGCTCTCATCTGCTTCATTTATTATCAAGCTAATTGTCGAAGGATCTAAGCCCAGGCTAGAAAGATGTCTTCCCATTCTATTTAAGTCATATTCCTTGTTCTTGTCAAACGTCCTTGGTACTGTTTCATGTTTGAATGTACCATTGAATGAAGCTTGGCTATATTAAGTACAATCTTAAGACTCGTGACTCTTCAAATTCTCTTGTGTCCTTCAGACCTCCAAACATGTGTACTATGAGAAGCTCTCCAACAAATGGACTTGTGATGATTTTCACAATAGTACATATGTTGGAGGACTACTCAAAGTATTGCTTAGGCAAATCTAAATGTTCATCACCTATGCATATAAGAGTTTATCATAGAAGGTATATGCTAGACCCATCAACAAATAGATTTGTGGTGATTTTCACAATAGTACATGTGTTGTTGGGTAAGCTCCCAATAGCACTCAAGAAAATATGCATGTTCATCACCTGTGCATATGAAGTGGCTCTAATGGAAAATACAATCAGTAAATTTTGCATACTCCTTATTTTGTTTTGGGTTGATATTGTCAGACATGGTCTTTCTTGAATGGAATGACGCGTTACTTGTACATTGACTAGAATGTTGGTGGAAGAAGGATGATTTGTTTGCAACCATTTTTTCAACTCTAATTTTCTCAACACAAAGGGACATTTATCATAGCCATAGAAACATGATTATTTTAAAATGGAATACAACAGGGAGTACCATCAAAAATATTGACTATTTACAATCATGAATAGTTAACCTTAAGCAAATAGCTCATTTTTTTATTAGCATGTGTAGTCTTTGTGTATATGAAAAATGAATGAAATATCAAGCTGAAATAAAATAGTGAACAAAAATGATGTTGTCTCCAAAGAAATATCAATTATGTTGTCTCCAAAAAAATGTGACCATGATGCCTACAATTATGTTTGTCATGAGCTATTGTGAAATCTTTTGTAGTCTGGCCTTTGTTGCCTTTGATGTGTCCTGCAACCTATGAAAAGTTTGAAATATGTTACATGATATAGATATAAAGATCACTAATTAGTGCATTATTACATTCTACTAGTAGTTAATACTATTGCATACCGTATTCTCTCATTTGCTGGTGTAATTCCTCTTTGAGTATCCCCTTTCTCCTTTGCATCCAAAATGAACTCATTCCAATCCCTCACTGGAATAAAGGGAGGATGCTCAAACTTCAGCGAGACTTCATACCACGCAACATTTTTAGATTACGTTCAATGTGTTATTTATGCTTGTATTGGTGGGAAAACTCTTGAAAACACATAAAAGAGATTACATTCAACCATGTTGCTTACATGACATGTTTAGTTTACCTCCAGCCTAAATCAGCGTTGCGTACAAATCTACGGATGGTGCGTGGTATGAAGCCTCACTCAAGCTTGAAAATGATAGTCAATTCATAGTCAATGTCTATTTAAATCATGTGATTGATAGCAGATTGGGGCTCACCTGAGCCATAAACATGAAGAATTATTGTAAAAAAATATGTAAACCATATATATGTGCACTTGAGGCAAAGAGAAGTTACGTCATATCCATATTAAAATACTAGTTACAATATGAAAATACTAAACTAACTAATTCCTGAGTTCATCTCTGCATATGGTCGTAACAAAGATATGTGATTACAATATAGAGAAGGCATCGTAAAAATATAATTTCAAAATTTTCCCTAGCTTGACATGTTTTGCACTCAAATCCTTCATCGTGGATAAGTGGAGATGGGCGGATAGATGTAGATGAGTTTTCATCGACTCAACTAAAGTATCCGCAGCCATTATTTCCCTGTGATGCCCAATCTACATTAGTTCTTATAATATAATGAATAGTATTTCCATTAGAAACATTAAATATATACACATTAGCAACCTTTTTTCTATTTGGGCAGCACCAAAATTGTCGTCCAAGGTTCTATGTCCGTGAATTCTTCACCACACACTGCCCACCACCACATTGACAGTTTGGCACATTGACAAGAGCCATCGAGCCTATATCAATAATGCACCGCACCGTCGTTACTACATTTATTATTTTTATATGATTATTTTTATATGGAATACACCAAGGAGTACCATCAAAAATATTAACCATTTACAACAATGAAAAGTAAACCTAAATCAAATAGCTCATTTTTTATCAACATGTGTAGTCTCTGTGTATATGAAAAATGAAAGAAATATCAAGCTGAAATAAAATAGTGAACAAAATAGTATTCCACATAGAGTGAATGAAATATATTGTCAAAAGAAGGTGACAAAATCCTGTCACGAAGCACAGACATAGGAAATCAAAATGGGACAAAAGACAAGAAATAAGAAAAATCATTACGACTATAGAAACATAATTTATACTATAATCAAAAAAAGAAACACTCTTTGTCAACAATTTTCAAAATCATTAGGACTATAGAAAAATAATTAAGACTATACAAAATCAAATTTTAGAAATGGACGGTTCTGATGCTTTGCCATTAAAACAATTGAACATTCATCATTTGGTATTGTGTATTCCATTTAAGTATGTCAACAATGTTCAAGAAATAAGAGTTTGGCGATCTATACCTGGGTACATAATGGGTTTGGCGATTTGTAGCTTCCATGCAATGAAAATGGCAAATATGTAATAAGTCCAAAAAGGCCTAATAGGCCTTAGCACCAAAATAAGAGTCTAGGATGGAATTTGGTGTTACATGTTTATAATAGTTTAGATTTTATTTTAATAATGCTTAATAAGTTCATATAGGTCACATTTCAAAGTCTTAAGGGTTCATTGTCTTTAAAAGTTTCAAAACTCCAAATTTGTAATGTTGCAAATTCAAAAATTTGAAATGCATCGGTTATTAGAAAATGGAGGGAATTGGATTTTGTTATGTTTTAGTGTAAATTAATCCATCTAACCGATTGGGATTAGTTTCAAAGATGGGTCAAAATGTTTGTATGGTAGATAAGGGTGGTGAAAATGATAATAGTGTATGTAGTGCACCCATGTAGAAAACCTTTTCAAATTCCATAAAAATAGTCACCTTGTGAAAGCTTGAAGATTGAAGAATCATTAGACAAGGAGAAAGGAAAAAGACTCTTGAGTGACTGTTATGGGCAAAATGGACTATTGTCTCAACTCTCAAGCACCTAGTTGCACTTGAATCAAAGTTTTGGGTTGTTTGACTGCATGAGTATTTCATTTGACGTGACAAAATATGGATCCATATTTCACCTATGCTAAAACAGAGAAGTTCACCTCTTACCCTTCACTTATAGTTGTTCCTTTAAGGGAAGATTGTAGGGCCCAAATGATAGCCTTCAATTATATGTACTAAGTGTTACAATGGAAATGTAGGTCTATAGGAGATTCTCAGCATTCAGTAGGGGTTTAATGAGTGGAAAAAGAAGATAGAGATCTTCAAGGAAGTGTATCAGACATGAATCAAGCACAAAGAGAAGATAGAAAATACGGGTATAACACAAAATAGATTTGTACATAAACCAATTAACTCAAAACACAAACCCTTTTTCAAATAATTTAATTTTAACTTTGGTTGTGTTAAAGGAACTATATTGACTTTATTTTGTAGTTGTTTAACATGATAGTTTGTAGATTAATAGGAGTTCATATTTTTATAGGAACGTATCATTCAATTGAGCATTAATGCCCATCTATATCTAGTGAGATGAACATAACTCATGTACCTCATGCTAGTGTGCTTGGATTAGACTAGACATTATCCAACCGCCTGTGAGGGTTGTCACTATTATTAATTGGTGTAAAAGGAGGACCGCCTACGTGTTATAGAACTTTATATAAATACTCACTATTCGGATAATGTCTAGTCTAATGAAAAATAGTGTATACAAGGTATCCAAGCACACTAGCATGAGGTACATGAGTTATGTGCATCTCACTAGTTATAGATGGGCAACTATGGCACACTAGTATTTGTGCATCTTTGTATTAGGCCTTCCAAAAACTAAGGTGGGACATGATAGCATCTTTGTAGTAGTTGATAGGTTTTCCAAGATGGCCCATTTTATTCCTTGTAGGACAACACATGATGCATCTCACATTGTAGGACTATTCTTCAAAGAAGTTGTTAGGCTACATGGTTTACCTATGTCCATAGTTTCAGATAGAGATCCCAAATTCTTAGGCCATTTTTGGAGGACCCTATGGAAGAAGTTGGGGACAAACCTTTCATTTTCCTCAACCTATCACCCACAATCAGGTGGGCAGACAGAATTCATTAATAGGTCCTTAGGCAATCTTCTAAGATGCCTCACTCAATAACATGGAGGTTCATGGGACACAATTCTACCACAGACAGAATTCTCATATAATGATTCACTTTATAGGAGCACAGGTCTAACACCTTTTCAAATTATCTATGGAAGCCACCCAAGGGGATTCTTAGAGTTAAGAGATGTGAAGGATATGGACAGGAAGAGTTCTCTAGTAGAAGACTTTGCCCAAGTGATGAAAGATATTCAAGCACAAGTCAGGGATAGACTGAAATATACCACAGAGAACTACAAACACCAGGCAGACAGGAAGAGGAGAGATTTGTAGTTTAGAGTTGGGGACTTAGTGATGATTCACTTGAAGAAAGAAAGATTGCCAAAAGGCCAACACACCAAACTTATGATGAAGAAGGCTGGCCCTTTCAAAATCCTAAAGAAATGTGGCAACAATGCTTACAAAATAGACCTTCCACTTGACATAGGACTTTCACCTATCTTCAATGTGGTTGACATTTAAACTTATAAGTCTTCTAGTGATGTGAATGTTGCAGGAACAGGTCATCTAGGCAATGCAGATACAACACAACTTCCAAGAACAGTCACTCCAAAGATAGAATGTATTTTGGACAAGAGGGTAACCAAAAAAACCAAGAGAGGCACTTACTATGCATACCTGATCAAATGGAAAGATTCTCTAGCAGAGGATGCCACTTGGATGACTGAGTCAGAGATCGAAAAGGCAGGGTACAATCTTGAAGACATTCCAACTCAAGGGACTTGAGTTCCTTTGAGGTGGGTACTATGGTGCAGGGCACTGGCTCCAATAGAGGTACTACACCTTGGATTTATCCTTGGTATTAAAAAATGATCAACTTAGGATTATGCAAAAGTCTCTTATAGATTCTAGTCTTATCAAGTCCATTTGTAAAGGCTAAGGACTCATGGGTGTTTTATAAACCTTGAGTTCCTTAAGTCCTAAAGGACATTGGCATAGGATGTTTAAGGTTTTAAGTCTTAAAATAATAGGTTAGACCAAGGAAAAGGCTAACCCAGTCCTTAGGATAGAATAGAGTCATAGTTTAAGACATTTTAGCAAGATTTGAAAAGTGCAACAAAAAGTTGCTAAGCAACTTTTACAACTTTTTCAAAAAGTTGTCAAAGTTTCTATTTTGTGGCTAATTTGAAGATCTAACTAACTCAAACTGATTCAAGGGTAGTTTCTCGGTGGAGGGAGTTTATATATATGTCTAAGAACCTTCCCAACAGAACAGGTTCCATTGTATGGCTCTGTTTTGAAAAATCAATAAAGTTCTCTGGTTTTCTCTTATAAAATCCTTGTTATTTGCAGTGTGTATGATCTGTACAGATTGGTGAAGGGTGATAAATGACTTTTTTTGGAAGTCTATCATGTTAATTTGCAAATACAACAAGTTTGAGTTCATTTGGTGATTTCTAGCCCAAGTTGTGATAGGATCTCTAAAACCAGTCCAGAAACCCTTGCTCCAACGGGGTTTTGTGAAAATGGAGGTCTAGCTCATGACTCTATCATCCAAATTGCATGAAACCCAATAAAAATGAAAGATATTAGAATGCTTTCAAAGATTCCAGAAGGAGGAAACTAGGGGATGAAGTTTGCTATTTTTACAAATGAATTGTAGGAGTTTGAGTGTGCAGCAGATTGCATGAAGCAAGTGATCAAGTGAATGGTGGATTTGGAGTAATTTGGCATCCCTCTAAGTGTTCACAAGGTTGGTTTGGATTTTTGTACCCATTTCTTAGGACTTCCTTTGAAAACCAAGCCTAATTAGGCCTGATTAGGACTGTGTACTTAGGAAGAAGTTTGAAGTGCTGGAGTAGATCTGTAACCTATCTTTTGGTGGATAGTTAGACATATCTAAATGATGCAAATCCTTCAATTTTTCTTGGTCTATCCTTTGTAAATTTTTGGAGTTCCAAAGTAGTTTGGTAGGATCCTTAAAGGGCTCTATTTGGAGGAATTTGTCATTAGAACCTAAAATTGATCTTTTGTGAGTCAGATCTCAAGGAGTCCTAATAGTTATCTATAAGTTGATTAGTAGAAGGGAAACTATTGTTTGATCTCCTTCCTTTTCCTTAAGTATTTAAAACTTAGAAATTTTGGGTGAGGGTACATAGTACCTTGGAATTGAGTCTTCCACTATTGCACTCTTCCTTGGTTTGTCTATGGATAACTATGGCACACTAGTATACACAATTATTATATTCGTGGGTCAAAAGGAAGATGAGAATAATTAAAGTAAAAGTGATTAGAATAACTTGGGCAAGAAGGCCAAGAATCCTTCCTAATAAGCTCTGTATTCATTCTTATAAATTTACTTCTTCCCCAGCTATACTCACATTCATTGCAACTTGATCAATTTAACTTGGTTCAAATTGGTCAATAACTGAGTGCTAATCTTCAGTTTCTCAATTGTTAAGAGCCATCAAATTTTGAGAAGTTCATTCTAGTATTTGAGAGTTCTTTAAGTTATAACTGTGTAGTCCACAGTAATATTTGAGAGTGCTTTAGTTTCTCAGTTACTTAAAAATTCAATTATGGCATCTGTTGTGATTGATGTTGTTCTTGAAAATCTTGGCGAGATGTTGTTAAAAGAGATAAACAAGGAGGTTTCACTTGTCTGTAACTTCACAAGTGATTTTGAATGGTTGAGCAAGAAGCTCACAAATTTAAGAGACTATCTCAGAGATGCAGATGCCCAGAGTGCACACAGTGCATCCGTGAAAAGCTAGCTATTAGATGTTGAATACCCCTTATCCTATTCTACATCCATACAAACTAGCATAATACAAAACCCTATCCAATAATACAAAATAGAGAATGTAGAAACCCTTGACCATAAAATTATATAATGGAACCCTCATCGAGCCATGAAAAGAATAGGTAAAAGAAATAAAAATGTGATATATTTTCTTGTGTTCTCCTTCAGAAGAATAGAGCCTAGGGAAAATCATGACGCATACCTAGCAACGAGCCCAGATTTCTAATTCACGTTTGTAGAAAAACCCTGGGATGAAGCCGATGATGCTCAACCAGCCCAAATACCTAGCAATGAGCCTAGATTTGTATTTGCATTTCGTGCTCTATAATTCCCTTCGAATCTCATAGATCTTCAAATTCATGTTTCACGCGCTACAATTCCCTTGAAACAAATTCGTCATGGTAATAATGAATGGGAAATGAAACCTTTTCTTTTTTTAAGTTATGCCCATGTTAGTCAAAATTTTGACTAACACGGGCATAACTTTTTTTTAAAAAAGAAAGTTTTCCTTCTATATTCCCACCAACCAAAACCTTTTGGCTTCATGGTCAAAATTTTTGGTAGAAAAATGAGGTCAAATGTAGTAGTGGATGAATTTGTTGTATATAGATGAAACTTAACTTAAGCATTTAAAAAAGATGTCAGTAAGTCATAGAACAGGCCTATTGGAGTTGATGAAAAATAACCCACAGCTCCCAAGAACACCTGCACACAAACACCTGTCACAGAAAGAGAGAGAAGCTAACAGCTATGGAGACCTGAATGCATGGATCCATGAGAGAGGAGAAATCCTTGATGTGCAAAAACAAAAGTTGCGATCAATAATGAAATGTCAGAAAAAGTTACAAAGTGTTATGAGATCAATCCTTATAAAAGGAGATCAGAAAACCTAAAAAGGTAAAACCCTAGGTTGCATAATAATAATTAATAAAGAAATTAATTATTATATGCTTAAAGTTTAGCTTAAGTCAAAAGAGGTAATAAGTGACTTAATAATTAAATCAATATGATTCAATTAATAAGAAAACAATAAGTTATTACTCTAACCTTAAGATAAACTTTGGGAGAAGCTAAAAACCTAGAAAGAACTACTGAAAGAAAATGGGTCATGGCAACAAAAGGCCTGATCAAGTACCCAAGTACAAAAAGGAGTCTCTACAAAGTGGAGAACTAGAGAAAACCACATGGGAAAAACTCTACTCCAAAAAGAGACAAAGACTAGTCTGAAGGACTAAAGAAGCCTCCAAAACTAGGAATGTTCCAGAAAATAGGAACAAACATGAACATGTACAACATCACTGAAGCATGAAACTGCAAACTCTGTTATGAAGAAACTGATGATCTGAAGATCCTCCACAGAAATATGACCAGGTAGAGAAGACTATAATCTGCATGAGTGCCCTCAAATAACACTACTCGAATCAGGAGGCAAACAAAGGAAAACACCTGAACTCAAAGATACAGATGGCATAAACACTAAAAGTCTGAAGAGTTGATCAATCAAAGCTGGAAGACTGCATCCAAAAATAGAAAAGAAAAGAGTGTCCATATGGTAAATGATTCATCTCACTGGAATGCATAGGTACCCAGCCACTGCAACCGCCTAGTACATAGAATCAAATACTGAATACATAGCTCACACTATCGAACTAAGGAAGTAGTAGAACTAATAGTAGAAACCCCCCATACTACTGACAAGGGAGTAATGAAATATACACTAAAAAGATCATCCAATATGAATTGCATGATGAAGAAGAATCTGAAACATCGAATGTGCAAAGATAGTACAAACACTTATAGAGATACCTGAGGCTAATGTCGTTGGAGGAATGCTCACATGATAAAAGGAGATGGAAAACATCAAAACCCCCCATGGCACTTTATAATGGAGTGCGAGTACAAAGAGCATGAACATGTGCAAGATCCTATACATGCAATAGAATGGAACTTTATCTCAGTGCGTGTGCATAAAAGAATGCTACAAAAATGAAGTATACACTGCTCAAAGAAGAGAAAAGGCTACTAAAACAAAAGAACAGCCTAAGACAAGCCATCCCTCAAAGGGAAGAGATCCCAAGACCTGTAACAACTAGGAAATCCACTAGACTGCAAAAAAGAAAGAATCTAAATAAAATGAACCTAGAGAAGAATCTAGAAAAATGACTCACAACACTAGAAATCTCTCTGAACAAGCTTTCCAACAATATATCATTTTCTGAAAACGGAGTCCGAATGCGCAAGATAGAGCTCCCAGAGTGTAGAACTAAACATCTAACTTTGACAGTGAAAAACACCATCAGAAAAGAAAAAATAGGAAATCAAACCTACAGATCTAGAAAGAGCTCAGAATCATCTTTCTGACAATATCTTGTTTGCCAAATTTTGACACCATATGCTCAAGATATGAGCAAAAAACAAACAGTTGTGCTGGAGGGCCCAAAGAAGGTGTCTGGAAGGATCTGAAGATGGGTGACATTAGAAAAAGGACAAAATCACACATGAAACCATCAGATCTGATAAAATCTCAAAAAGAGCTTTCTGTTAATATCTTGTTTGTTAAAAATGGAGCCCGAATGCAAGAGAAACGAATCTCGGAATGTAGGAGGTGTGAAACGCCAAGATCACAGAGAACATCTGACTTTGACAGCCAAAAATAGCATCAAAATGGAAAAATCCCAAAACCATACCATCAAATTCATATTAGGCTCAAAAACATCTTTCCGATGGTATCTCGCTTGAAGAAAACGGAGCCCGGATGCAAAAGATATCAAACCCGAAGTGCAAGAGGGCTGAGATGCAAGCTAACAGAGAAACCTTTGTCTTTGACTACAACAAATGTAGCATTAATGGAAAAATCAGGAAACCACACCAGAAAATTATGATCCATCTGTTGGCAAAATGTTCAGCGCTCCCCTCGGGATTCGTGACAAGGGCTTAACCACCTCCTATGTACTATAAATTGAGTGGTTGTATCGGGCATTGATAGATCGGTCTTTTGGTGCAACGGCAACCCCACTCTAACAAGTGGTATCAGAGCTTGGTCACAGGTTCGAATCCTCAGACCCTCGGGTAACGCTGAGGGGGAGATTGTTGGCAAAATGTTCAGCGCTCCCCTCGGGATTTGTGACAAGGGCTTAACCGCCTCCTATGTACTATAAATTGAGTGGTTGTATCGGGCATTGATAGATCGGTCTTTTGGTGCAACGGCAACCCCACTCTAACACCATCTTGGAATTATCTTTCCAGAAATATCTCATTTTCCAAATTATGATCCCAGATGCACAAGTTATGCGCAAAACTCTAACTGCCTACCAGAACCTGCAGAAGAGATGCATCAAAGCAAAAAAAATGGCTTAAAAAATTGACAAACTGCTAGCGGTTTGGATAACCGCCAGTCACCATGGCGATTACCACCAATGGTGACCGTGGTGGTAATTGCGGGTCATTACCGGTATCACCGGTGGTGACCACAGCTTAACTGTAGGCTATCAGCAGTAACGCTAGCAATGACCGTGGCTTAACCATGGGCCGTCAGTGGTTCCCACTGGCGGAGCTACCCAGGGTGCTACCAAAAAAGAATTTTTTTTTTTTTTTTTAATTTTCATACTTTCACTGCCTCAAAGTGCATGCCAGGGCCGTAAAGCCCTGGTATGGAAAAAAAATTGCCTCAGAGGCCAATTTGTCCAAAGTTGACAAGTTTTATATGAATTTTGGGTATCTCAAACCTTCCAAACGCAACTGTAATGTCAATTTGGGCCAAAAGTGCTCCACAAAATAGTGATCTCCTCAGGATTTGTGCTTGAGCTGATTGTAAAAAAATTTTGCCACAGATTCCAACTTTGTCCAAATTGGACAAATTTTATATGGATCTTGGGGTTCTTGGGTGCTTTGAATGCAACCATGAGGTCCGTTTGAAGCCAAGATGACTAGAAAATAGGTCCCCCCAACTTTGATAGGAAACCCTCTAAAAACACAGATCTGACGAACACGGTCAAATCTCTCAGGAAGAGGAAAGGGGAAAAAAGATCTAAAGCTCTGATGCCATATTGGAGTTGATGAAAAACAACCCACAACTCCCAAGAACACCTGCACGCAAACACCTATCATAGAAAGAGAGAGAAGCTAATAGCTATGGAGACCTGAACGTATGGATCCACGAGAGAGGAGAAATCCTTGATGTGCAAATAACAAAAGTTGCAATCAATAATGAAATGTCAAAAAAGGTTACAAAGTGTTATGAGATCAATCCTTATAAAAGGAGATCAGAAAACCTAAAAAGGTAAAACCCTAGATTGCATAATAATAATTAATCAAGCAATTAATTATTATATGCCTAAATTTTAGCTTAAGTCAAAAGAGGTAATAAGTGACTTAATAATTAAATCAATATGATTCAATTAATAAGAAAACACTTTATTACTCTAACAAGGCTTGCCCATCAAAGCCTCATCTCTCATCTTCCTCATGTTTAATTCTCTGTACTCCTGAAAAAATGTACATGGACCAATAAAAATAATGCACTAGCCAATCTAGGAGGCCTTCTCTAGGAGATTATATATGTCCCTCAGTTTTGTTCTAAACCCTCAAGACAACTCCCAATTACAAAATACTCGAGCCAGCTAATATTAGAAGTTACTTTGACATCATATCTTCCTCAAGAACAAGGTAGAGGACTTGGTCTCCAGTATGGAGTTTACTTTAACATCTATCTCTTGAGGTGTACAATGTGAGGCAACTACTCTCTACAAGAATCCTCAAGTTATTGGTGTGCTATCCTCTTATAGTTTTGTATCTCATTTTGTTTCTCATTTACCAAATTATATTTATTGCATTGTTATATTGACTTTTCTTTAATGGGAATTTTACAAGACAATTAAAGTTACCATTGCCTCCAAGGATGAAGAGCATCTTTGAAATATAAATAAAACCTGCAAATTTTTTTGATTATATAAGCATAAATCCTACAAAGTTATTTGTGCTACTAGGAGATATTTTTAGCCTTAGGTTCTTGTCATTCCAGCAGTTATGTAACGTATCAGCTTTTGTGTTTACCATGTAATCCCATGCTTAGATTAGGGGGCTTCAATTCCCTTGCTTATGTTTGGACAAAGACTATAATCTATAAAAGATATTTTAGTTATGAAGATTGTATATGTGTGGATTATGCAATTTAACCATTCCATTGACAATCTGAAAGCTCTAATAACATGCAAGCAGAGGATTGGTTGGATTGGGTTGTGCAAAGAATCGCTAGGCTAGTCACGAGCATCAAGTCATTATGATTGGTAACAAGAGGTATGTTTTCAACCCCTATTAAAAAATATTTTGTCCCTACAAATTTATTAGACAACTCATTAGCATATGTAATTTTTTTATGTAAGCCTCTCCACATGGTGTAAAACCCTACCAAGCTCACCCCGTGCCACTTAAACAATGACCCATGACTTCAACCAAGATTCGCTTAGCTAAAAAGGAATACATGTATAGTTTATTTTTAAAATTAATTGTGTGAGGTTTTCCCCATGTATTATCAAAGTTTTGAAGCCCACCTTTTTAAAATTAATTATGCTCGAGAATCATTTTCTATTTTAGAAGCTTCTTTAAGTACCCCATAAATTGTCCCACTCTGAAATAACTACATTGAATCATCTTGCAATAGTATTAATGCAGTTTAGTTGGAAAAGCTCAGTTAGCTTCTAATATTTTCCATACCACCGAACTTTTTCATGAGATTGAAACCCAATGGCTGAAAAACAAATTGAACATAGTATATAAGATTAGCGAAAAGGGCACCTTGTTCTTGTAAACTCAATGAATTCCATCAAAAATTATGTTAAAGTTGAGTTCAAAATAGCCTTCTAGAGACAAATAAAGGAAGAAGCCAACAAAATTTTGATAACACTATCCCTCTAAATTTCATCTGCATATGATCAGGAGAAGGCACTCATAGGGGAAGGGGATAGGGGAGGGGGAGGGAGGGAGAGGGTTATGGTGAGGTGGAGAGATGGCGAGGGAAAGGGGGAGGTGGGAGAGAGAGAGAGAGAGAGAGAGAGAGAGAGAGAGAGAGTGGGGGGTAGAGTGTGAGAAGGAGGAAGAGGGGCAAATTATGGAGGAGAGAGGGGGAGGCAAAGAGTGTGAGGAGGAGGTGAGTGAGGGAGGGAGGGAGGTAGAGAGTGGGAGAGGGGAGGAGGATGGAGAGAGAGAGGGGAAGGGTCAAGGTCAGGGAAAGGGGGAGAGGGAGGGACTGGATGGGGGAGGTAGAGAGTGTGAGGGGGAGTGAGTGAGAGAGGGAGAGAGTGGGAGAGGGGAAATGGAAAAGGGGGAGGAGGATGGAGAGAGAGGGGAAGGGTCAGGGAAAGGGGGAGAGGTAGGGACTGGGAGAGAGGGGGGTAGGGGGAGAGAGGTAGGGAGGGAAAGGGGAAGGGGAGTGGGCAAGGGAGAGGGAGAGGGAGAGGGAGAGGGAGAGGGAGAGGGAGAGGGAGAGGGAGAGGGAGAGGGAGAGGGAGGGAGGGAGGGAGGAGAGGTGGAGGGGGGTAGAGTTTGAGAGGGAGGGAGAGGGGTAGAGTTTGAATGGAAGAGGGGGAGGCAGAGAGTGTGAGGAAGAGTGAGTAAGCAAGGGAGGGAGGTGGAGAGTGTGAGAGGGAGTAAGTGAGCAAGGGAGGGAGAGTGTGGATGAGAGAGGGGGAGGTAGAGAGTGTGAGAGGGAGTGAGTGTGAGAGGGAGAGAGAGGGGAGAGAGTGTGACGAGGGGAGGGGAGAGGGAGAGGAGAGTGGGAGTGTGTGGAGTGCAAGAGGGAGTGAGAGAGAGAGGGAGGGAGAGAGAGAAACAAGATGGGTTAGGTGAGTGTGTGTGTGTGTGTGTGTGTGTGTGTGTGTGTGTGTGTGTGTGTGAGAGAGAGAGAGAGAGTGTGTGTGTGTGTGTGGAGGGGAGAGGAGAGGAGGAAGGGGAGGGGGTAGAGTGGGAGAGGGAGGGAGTGAGTGGGGGAGAGTGTGTAGGGGGGGTAGAGTGTGAGAGGGAGAGAGAGAAAGAGGGGGGGAGGGGAGGGGAGAGGGGGAGGGGAAGGGGAGAGTGTGAGTGAGGGAGGGGGCGGGAGATGGGGAGTGCATGAGAGAGGGGGAGGGATATGGGGGAGAGTGAGAGAGGAAAGTGAGAGGGAAAGAAGTGTGAGAGGGGAGAGGGGGAGAGGGAGGTGGTGGTGAGTGAGTGAGTGAGAGGAGTGGGGAAGGGACAGTGGAGTGGAGGGGGGGAATAGGGGGTAGAGTTTGAGAGTGAGGGAAAGAGAGGGAGAGAAGAGATAAAGGGAGAGAGGAAGGGAGAGATAGGAGTAGAGGGGAGATGGAAAAAGAGGGATGAGGGACATAGAGAGAGGAGGGGAGAGAGGGAGGGAGGTGAGGGAAGAGGGGAAGGGGGGAGAGCATGGAAGAGAGAGGATTGAAGGAGGGAGAAGGGGAGTTTTCAGGGTGTAAGAGGGGGTGAGCAAGGGAGGAAGAGGGTAGAAAAACAAGGGAGGTGGAGAATATGAGAGGGATAGGGTTGAAGGAGGGAGAAGGGGAGTGTAAGAGGGGAGTGAGAAAAGGGAGGGATAGGGGATATAAATAGGGGAGGTGACAGTGAGTGAATGAGGGGGGAGAGTGTGTAGGGGAGAGGAGGGGGATGGATTAGACTGCGAGAGGGAGTGAGTGAGTGAGTGAGAGAGGGAGAGTGTGAGAGGGAGTGAGTGAGAGAGGGGGTAGTAGAGTGTGAGAGGGATGGAGATGGTGAAGAGGAGAAGGGGAGAGAGAGAGAGAGAGAGAGGAGGTGACAATGAGTGAATGAGGCAGGAGAGTGTGTAGGGGAGAGGAGGGGGATGGAGTAGACTATGAGAGGGAGTGAGTGAGTGAGAGAGGGAGAGTGTGGGAGGGAGTGAGTGAGGGAGGGGGGTAGAGTGTGAGAGGGATGGAGATGGTGGAGGGGAGAGGGGAAGGGGAAGAGTGTGTGTGTGAGAGAGAGAGAGAGAGGAGGTGAAAGTGAGTGAATGATGGTAGGGACTGTGGAGGGGTGGGTGAGTGAGTGAGTGAGTGAGCGAGCAAGGGAGGGAGGGAGGGAGGGAGGGAGTGAGCATGCAAGGGAGGGAGCAAGGGAGTGAGTGACTGAGTGACCAAGTGAGTGACTGAGTGAGGGAGGGAGCGAGCAAGCAAGTGAGTGAGTGAGGGAGGGAGTGAGTGAGTGAATGAGTGAGTGAATGAGTGAGTGAGTGAGTGAGGGAGTGAGTGAGTGGAGGGATGAGGAGGGGATGGGGGTAGAGTGTGAGAGGGAGAGAGAGGTTGAAGGGGAGAGGGGGAGGGGGGGCGAAGAGTGTGTGTGTGTGAGAGAGAGAGAGAGAGAGAGGTGTAAGAGTGAGCATGAGGAAGTGAGGCAATGAAAGGGGGATGTGGTATACTATAAGAGGGAGTGAGGGATGAGAGGGGGAGAGTGTGGAGAGAAGAGGGGGAGAGTTCAAGAGGGAGTGCATGAGAAATGGAGAGATAGTGATAGGGGGCAGGATAGGGGGAGAGGGGGAGGGAAGGAGAGGGAGTGCAATAGGGAGGGACCGAGAGAGGGATATGGGAGATCATGAGAGGGAGGGGTGAAGGAGTGATGTGAAAGGGAGAGGGAGAGAGGGAATGTAGGGAGGAAGGGAGGGAGGTAGGCGGGGAGAGAAAGTGGCAGAGAGGGAGAGAAAGGGTTATATATTATGGGTTGGTAATTTTTTTTGGTAGTTTTGTTGGTTTTAGTGTTGGGGGACTCACTAAGATTTGTTATTTGTGGTAGATGTTTCCTCTTGT